>PIJE02001312.1:48242-58242 GCA_002895965.2 Coryphaenoides rupestris
GGGGGCTGCAGCAGGTACAGTGGCACGGAGAGCAGCGGCATTAGTGGCAGAGTAACGGGGTTTAAGGCAATACTGGTCAAGCACCACGACGGCACCGTTACAGGCAAGACACAAACGGGGTTTCCCCCCAGGGGCTCGTTCACGAAAAGAGAGAGAAGGGGGAGGGGGGCAGGGAAATGAGGAGGAGGAGGCTCTTCACTTGTCCTGCATCTTTTCCAAAATGGGCACGATCATGTCGAACTTGGGCCTCTTGGCCGGGTCTTCGTTCATGCAGATCTTCATCAGCTTGCAGATGTGCGGGGAGATCCCCGGGGGGATGGTGGGCCGCAGACCCTCCAGGGCCACCTGGACACCAGAGACATGCACAGACACAGACACAGAGACACACAGACACACAGGAACACAGAGACACACAGACACACAGAGACACACAGACACACAGAGACACAGAGACACACAGAGACACACAGGAACACAGAGACACACAGGAACACAGAGACACACAGGAACACAGAGACACACAGGACACAGACACACAGAGACACAGACACACAGGAACACAGAGACACACAGGAACACAGAGACACACAGAGACACACAGAGACACACAGAGACACACAGGAACACAGAGACACACAGGAACACAGAGACACACAGAGACACAGAGACACACAGAGACACACAGAGACACACAGGAACACAGAGACACACAGGAACACAGAGACAAAGAGACACAGAGACAAAGAGACACACAGAGACAAAGACACACAGAGACACACAGGAACACATAGAGACACACAGACACACAGAGACACACAGAGACAAAGAGACACAGAGACACAGAGACACACACATTAGGAATTCGCTAAACCAGACAAGAGATTTACAATGGCTGATAGATATGAGCATCCATTCAGTTCAGATTACTCATAATGGTCTACAAACAAAATGCTTCCAGCCAGCATGAATATAATCCAAAATGGCCACAACGGAGTGTCTTCTTATTGTTGTGTTGCCTGTGAACAGGAGGCTACAATGCAGGACTACTGCATTGCGCTCTTGGCACGTCGAGCGGGACACAGAAATCCAATCGGAAACGGTCACCGGAGAAACCCGGGTCACCGGAGACGCGGGTTTAGCAGCGCGGGAATGAGCGCATGTCTGTCCCGCGTTCCGGTCTCTCTATCTACATGTGGAAATAATACCACCACCAGACCAGACACGAGACACCGGCGGGGGTCCACATTTACCTTCATGCCTATCTCCATGTTGGAGAGGTCGGCGAAGGGCACCTCCCGGGTCACCAGCTCCCACAGCAGCACGGCGAAGCTCCACATGTCCGCCGAGCGACGGTTGATCTCCTCCGGCTTCTTCTGCAAGGCTGGGGAACGAAGAGAGTTCAAGATCGGTAAACTAACAGGAGTCTAGAGCTGCGTTCAGGTTGCTGATATCTGATCTACTCTTAAAAAATATTATTTTTTCCATTGTTTCAAATTTTTATATTGCCTTTAATATTTTTTTATATTTCTCATTCATCCCTGATCACTCCAATTCATGTTATTTGTATTACCTTATTTTGCACTATCGCACTTTTCATTTCACTACATATCCTGTGTGAGTATGTGACAAATAAAGATCTTGAATCTCTTATTTGTATACTCGTAATCACAGCTTCAGTGTCTCAAAGAGGCACACATAATACGACACCCCTCCGACTCCCCTCACCCTAAGCCCTCTATAAAGGCCAAGTAATAAACTCCCCCAAACGAGGTAAGCAACGGGAACACAGAAGAGGGATCCCTCCTGCCAGGGACACTTAGGGAGCACAATAGGCGCCGGTTAAAGTCTTAACTGAACACAAGAACGATGCGCAGCGCTCAAGGCTCTAAAGCTGTGTGAAGCACGGCCATTGCGTTGCGTTTGAGAGGAGCTGCTAGGAGCACCATAGGGGCATGTGAGGGAGGAGTGAATGAGGAGGAAGAGCTACCTGACCACGCCGGCGAGTACAGAAAAAACGAAAAGAAAAAGAAGAGGAGCTGCTAGGAGCACCATAGGGGCATGTGAGGGAGGGAGGGAGTGAATGAGGAGGAAGAGCTACCTTCAGGGGCGACCCACGCCGGCGAGTACATCCTGCCGGGACACTGGAAGGAGAACTTGACGTCCGACATGCTGATCCTGGCCGTCATGTCCTCATCGATCTGGAGACGGGGAAAGAAGAAGGGCTTTTTTAATGCGTTGAAGAGGATGCTGCAGGGTCTACTCTATTCATGTTCAGGAAAATAATAGATGAGGATGGCCTGTTGTTCGAGACATGGTCGATTTTTCATAGTGCCGCCAAATTCAGTCAACACAGTATTAACTGGGAGAGAAGTAAAGTCATCTAAATAGGCCATCATCAGGTTTTTGAGCTTGTTTCAAAATCTATTTCTACATTTCTAAAAGTTTAAACGTGTAAGCTTGTGACTTATATCCATCCAAGGATATTCTTACACATTCACTCTTTTCTTGTACAATTTTGTGTGCACGCATTACATTTCTTTTGAATTCAATCAACAGCCATCATTGTCTACGATATGACATCATCAGGGATGAGCACATAGTTGTATGTTGTCGTCATCGTCACCGCGTTAGCTATAGTAGCTCTTCCCGCCCCCATCGCGGTGGGCGGCGCTCCCCACGGGCCTCACCATGACACTCTTGCTGTTGAGACAGTGGCGAGGGATCATGGGCTCCAGGGTGTGCAGGAAGGCCATGCCACAGGCGATGTCCAGGGCAAACTTCACCGCCTGCGTCTGGTCAACCACAAAGTCTGAACAAACAAAACCATTGAATATATTCTCAGACTGGAGGGGCATCAACAAAAGCACAACACATTTTTGGGGCTATTATGCAAACTAAAACAGACAACATAATGCAAAACACACAACAACAAATGGCAAAGAACAAAGACAACAAACCATCAAGATATTCTTTGAATAATAATTGGACAACCTGTTTTTGTAAAAATGATCGAAAACAGACGACATTGTGCTGTTTCTACAAACTCTCCTTGTTCTTTTTTGCCTACTTTCTACATACCGTCGCCTGCTATGTCACAAGAGTGTCACTGGACAGAATGGTCCTGTGTTGTGATCTACATTTGCCAAATAAAACACTTTGACATCCAGAGATCAGGAGGTGACTGGTCCTCCCCCCAGGATCTAGAGGAGGAGGAGGAGGAGGAGCAGGCGGTGGAGGAGGAGGTGGAGGAGGAGTACTCACTGGTGCCCTCATGCAGGACATTGTACAGGGAGCCATAGGGCATCCAGTGGGTGATGACGATAGGGTGAGGGGCGGGAGGAGACTGACATGCTCCCACCATGGGGAGGACATTTGGGTGAGAGAAGATCCTGAGATGGGAGGAAGGGGGGGGGGGATAGGAAGACGACAGAAAAAAAACAACAAACAAAAAACAAAAAACAAAGAGACAAACCAAACAGTGTTTGGCATCAACAGGACGCAATGAAATAAAAAATGACAGAATGAAAGACAAACACATGTAACGGTGTGACACACAGACACGTATTACTGTAGTACTACTACTACTACTACAACTACTACGGTAACGTATGCCATGTGTACACAGTACACACTCACCGAAGTTTTGGGTACTCCTCGTTGAAGTCCCGGCTCTTCCGCGTGGTCCAGTCGCGGACTTTCAGCACTTTGATGACTATCTCGTTGCCGCCAACGCCCCTGCCACAGCTTTGGGCAGGATCACACTGTGATGAGAGAGCGAAGCGTGTTTTACTTATAATTATTTATCCGCCTAAGCACAGCCCCGATAATGACTAAACATAGTGGAGCATATAGTCTCTATATATATGCGTTACCGAGAGAGAGAATGAGAGGGAGAGGAGACACACAGAGACACAGAGAAAGAGAGCGAGAGAGAGAGAGAGAGGCACACACACTATTACACTGACATGACTGGCTTACAAAAGTATTGCCGAAGCAAAGGATCCCGATTCTCGCATGAAATCGATTTTCCTTCCCCCATACCTCTAATATTTAAAGGACTCCTATTATACCACCAGGTGTGAGCGTGACATCACAAGTGGGAGTGCGTGTGTGCGTGCGTGCGTGAGTGCGCTGACGGGCCCCCACCTTGCCCACGATGTCTCGGTGCCCGTGGCTGGAGGCCAGGTGCAGCGGCGTGTCGTCACCGCGGTTCATGACGTTGATGCGCCCGCCGCGCATGATGAGCATGTCCACCACGCTGGAACGGCCCTCCCGGCACGCCCAGTGGAGCGGACTGAAGCCGTGGTCGTCCCTGAGGGAGAGGAGACACACACACACACACACACACACACACACAGGGAAATAAACCTTTAGCACAGGGGTGTCAATCTCACTTGAGGTCGAGGGCCGTATCAGACCGAAGGCTACTCAACAGGGGCCGGACTAACAAAACAAAACACTATTGATATGATTGAAGATGTACTCTCTGACGAACTAACTTTCTAGGCCAACTTGTTTGAATTCTTTGTAGTATCTCTCCAGTCGAAGGTCACGTCAGAAGGGTTGACTGAAAAGGGTCTTATCTCCGTCTCCAGGTCCCTGAACTCCCGAAACCGCATATGAAACTCTTGCAACTTGTGCAGCTTAGTGGTTATTTGAAGGAACTACAACCCGTGATTATGGATAAAGGGAAGGAATAAATAACAAAGAAAAAATAAATCAATTTGATCAAATTGCCTCCCAGGCCGGATAGGATCAGCTCGCGGGCCGCATCTGGCCCCCGGGCCACATGTTCGACACCCCTGCTTTAGCACAAGTGGGTGGACCCTCCCACTTGTGATGTCAAGTGGGGCCATTCCAACCAGTTTTTGAAACTGCTTGGAATGGCTAATTATGCTCCCACCTGGTGCCAAAATAGGAGTCCTTTAAGATACTGGATTAGAACCACTACTTCCGCACAGTACACACACACCTGTACCATAGATTGTGGACCCTGTGGATGCATTGTCAAGCCTTACCCCAACCAGAAATCATGATTTCTCTCAATTCAATGTCCCTTTGGATAAAAGCATTGCAATCTACTAAAAAGATGAAATACAATAGTATAGGTAACAATCAAATTCAATCATTAATGATTGAACTTGAAGTGGTCAACGCAATAAAACCAACCGAACGTAATAACCTACTAGTATGACAACATAGACGACGCTAGGTTAACATAGGGCTATACAAATATAATTTGGTGGACGAGTGCTGTGACATTGGCCTCAACTGAAGCTGTTCGCATGACTGCCACAGGATACGTCAAGCAGTCTGCATGCTGTGTTAATATTAGAGTATTGAGAGGCCAGTCGGAGCATGTATACACCCTCGTCAAACCATCTAATCTCTGATTACGCTGCATGAATGCACTGCTGGGGTCGTGATCCAATATGGCAGCCGCCGCCTGGAGGAACAATGCCATGTAAACATCCTGCCTTAAATTACACCTGAACATCGACTAGCACCTGTTAGTAATTAAGATGGCACGGATGCATGCATGTACCATTCGTTAATTACATAGCATGGATTAGATCGTTTCCGAAACAGCGAGGCTTTATAGGAATGGTTCCCATAGCGACAGGCTGATGGACGTAAACAGGATTAGACTGCGGAAGTTGCCGTCAGTGACTGCACCATGAATCGACAGATGTCTTAATAACCGCAGGTTACGAAACAGGAGTACAACAACAACACACATAACGACATTTAAAATGAAAGCGTTCAGACAAGTGGTTCAGACCGAGATGTCTTTTCTTCTTATAGGATTTCTAAGCTCAAACACGTTTTCTTTACAGCTTTGCATTACAAAGAAGAGCAAGCTTAAATTGCAGCTACATGTGGATGACGAGACTACATCCCCGAAACAGATCTTCATAAAGATGTGTCTTCGTAAAGCAGCAGATATCTCAGCGGTGTGTGCTTGTGCGTGTGCGCGCGTGTGTGTGTGTGTTGTGCTGTGTGTAGCGTTTGGCCAATTTAGCACAGCAGGGTACCGCTACGCCTAGCCAGTGTGGTATCACCCGGCACGCCCTGCATGCGTGGGTGGGTGAGGAGGAGGAGGAGGAGGGTAGCACCACCTCTGTCAAAGAAGAGGCGAAGGCTGTCAAGAACAGTAGAGAGAGAGCGAGCGAGAGAAAGACAGAGACAGAGAATAGGTTTCTGACACGGGTCACTGTTTGTCTCAGCAGCTATAGGAGCGACACCCAGGCCCGTCTCACTCTACCATTACAACTCAGACTCTGACTGACAGTGTGTGAATGAAGCCTTATAAAAAAAACAACTACTAGACAGGAGAGACGAGCAGAGAAGTTGGAGGGTGAGGGTGGTGTTGTGTGTGTGTTGTGTGTGTGTGTGTGTGTGTGTGACAGCGACGAGAGGCAATTAGGAAACGGAAAGAGAAAGAAAAAAACAAAAGAAACAGTGGGTCCAAGTGTGTGGCGTTCGGTCCTTTTAAGGACAAGGGAGACTTCCTTCTCGCACACACACACACACACACACACACACACACACACACACACACACACACACACACACACACACACACACACACACACACACACACACACACACACACACACACACACACACACACACACACACACACACACACACACACGCACACACGCCGCTATGTATTATGTAATACGTTTCTTAGCCCTTTCGCTTACTGTTTGCCCTAACCTCCTCCCACACACACTCTCCCACTACTAGCTACTTCTACTCTCTCTCCCTCCCTCTTCCTCTGTTCCACGAGAACAGCTGGAATTCCAGCCAGTTTTTCCCTTCAGCTATTCCAGAGCTTCTTGGCGTCTGGCGTTTTCCCCACCATACTTCCCAGAGCTTCTGTAGCGCGGCGGGCGGGCGGGCGGGCGGGCCGGCCCTCACAAAAGACCTTCTGTTGGGTGTCCTGCGAGGGGGAAACAGCAGCAGCTCAGTCCCCCGCCGCGGCCGCCGCTAGCCCAGGCACATATGCTGGCTGTCTGGCTGTGAAGTTGCGAGCAGAGGAGAGCGGCACATGCTAATTTCATCCACGTAGCCGCGGGAGCACTGAGGGAGTATTGTGGCGTACGTGGAAGAATCCAAGCCCCCCCCTCCCTCTTCCTCCTCCTCCCAGATTCAGACTCCATCAAGACACACATCTTGCACAAATGCCAATGAAAAGGCGCCTAAAGGAAAGACAGACATCCCAACTGTGAGTGCTGGTCCGCTGGTCTAGGTGCCTAGGTTTCCTCTGGCTGCTGCTGCAGAACACTCCAAGTCTGCAGAGACGTGAACTCTCTCCAAGTCCAACTAGAGTGATAAAACAGAAGTCTGTCTGTCTGCGAGCGTGGGAATCCATGTTGCATGTGCGGAGTTAACAATGCTCCTTGTTGGATGCTCGAGACCCACAGCCAGTGGCTTGACGACCGATTCTAAAATCAAAAATCGATTTGATGTCAGCTATGACTATGAGCACATTGATGCCTATGAATTCTGGCTTTTATCATCCTGTGCGAAAATCTGTACAACCTGATTTTAGACTTTGTTAATCCCCAAGTCACTTCAAATTGACGGCTGAACGTAACCCTCAACCCAGATTGCAGGCCTATTTGTTTGCCTCGTATGCCATCGGTTTAAAGTGTCTGAACAAGTCATCGCGAAACAAAATAAGGTACGGGCGGAACGATGACATCATGGGATGAGTCATGAGCCAATTCCTTTCAAACTATAGAGCAGAGAATGGGGGGGTGCCGTGTTACCGAGGCCGGGCCAGGACTTTAGCACATAGAGAGCACAGTGCATTCACTCAAGGCTCTGTAAACACCAGAGGATCCCCTCAGACGCCGCTCATTTATTTCAGGCTCATCCACCTGCCGTCAGGGCTCAGTCAGAGACCCAAGACGGGACTGGACGGAGCGCCCCCGTCTGCTGTCTGTCTCTCCCTCTCTCTCCCTCTCTCTCCCTGGGTCTCTCTATCTATCTCTGGCCCGACCTCACTCCTGACCCGTATAACATGACACAATGGAGGGGAAAGTAAGTAAGTAAGCAGGGTCACTCTCTGGAGTCACCAGCCAGAAAGGGAGGAGAGATCTTCTCCTGTGGCGACGTAAATAACTTTATGCGAGCACAATCAGCAGACGATGGCACAAAATAGACGAGCAAACGAAATGGACGTCGAGAAGTGCTCTACACACAAGATGCTGAAATGTAGTTGAATAATACAGTTTTGGGGGAAGTCAAGTTCCTTTTTGTTGACGGCGGGGGCAGTCGAACCCTTGCGTCTACGTTTTCAAACCATCTGCTATAAGGGTTCAGGATGCAGTGCACGCCAACACTATGAACGCCACAACACTGAAATGCTCGCTGAAACTCAACAACTAAAAATAACACTCAGCCGAAGTGTAGAAAGAACAACATGCACCCGCAGACCGACACTTTCATAAGAGCCTTTAAGAGAAACCTCAACGCAACATAAGCAACCATAGGTTTAGCCCAGGGAAACTCTGGAAACGTTTCCCTGGGCCAAACACAACACAGAAAACATAGAATAAGATTGGAAATAGGTAGTAATAATCATAATAATAATAATAATGTTGATTTAACATTCATTAGTAAAAGGAGGTAAGGCCTATATATCACCTTTGGAAGAACAAGGTAGGCTTATAGTTTTACTTGTTATGTAAACGTGGTCTTTTACTGCACAACCAATACATCATCAGGCTGATTAAAAATACAGAAACATAGTCTATATTTATATAGATATTGCAGCTCCACTTTCTGTGAAGTATCCTTCAGTATCACAGTGGTCGTTCCTTTGGGAGTATTTTAAGGATATGTCCTTGCCGACACCGAAGGGGAGGGCGGCAGAATTGTCCCGAGCGATCATCTTGATTGATACTACGACCAGAACCCCTTAATGTCTCGTCCAATTACCCAATCAGAAGCCCACCCCTGGTTCAAGATGATGTAATTTGTGGAAGCGAACGCACAATGTCGTCATCAATCTCAACTTTTTAGTTAATCAAAAACAGAACGAAGAAGAAAAAAAAGATGAATGTTGCATACTCAGGCTTCTTGGAGCAACTTCCTCCAAGCTTCCCTGTACTGCAGTGTGACGGTGGGTGTGTGTGTAGGAAGCTGTGTAGGGGGGGTATGAGTGCCACTATCTGGGGCCGCTGGGAGATAGACACCGGAAACACTGCAGCGAGAGGGGAGGGGTAGGAGATCTGCACTGATGCAGATCTCGTGCATTCCTGTCGGCAGCGTCGTCATCGTCGAAGATTTGGCCGGGTCAACTCTTGGGCCACACAATTTAATCACACACACACACACACAGACACACACACACACACACACACACACACACACACACACACAACACACACACACACACACACACACACACACACACACACACACACACACACACACACACACACACACACACACGCGCTCTCTCTCGTTTTGGAGCGAGGTGGTAGGAATGTTCTCCCCTGAGACGTGAGCGCTAGTCCTTCTATGGAGATCCAGCATTCCTTCGCTACTCTCTCTGTCACGGATCAACTCATGTGTAGCCATACTCGTGTAAATAAGCCAGCAGAGTGGGATCGGCGATTATTAATTATTTGTGCTGGCCAGGAACTAAATAGTAGACATGCTGGCAGTGGGATGGAGCTAGCGCTGTGTGTGTTGCTACAGCAGCAGACACATTGAAATGCGGCTGCTGTGGTTGGGTATTTATTCCCCCACCGCCTCCAGAGGGAATGATGGATAGGCAGGAACAGGGAACTCGACGCGCAATCAGCTAATGGAGAAGTGTTAAGAGTTATGAGTGTGAGTGTGAGTGTGCGTGCATGTGTGTCCTCCTCAAAGACACCATCAATCCCGTCTTATGACAAAAAACGAATAAGAGATCAAATAGCAAATGAAGCATTTTTTTACAATTTTTAATTAACCATTGTGTAACGCCGTGCAAGTG
>PIJE02001312.1:63242-84368 GCA_002895965.2 Coryphaenoides rupestris
CAATTTGGCAATAATTGAAGTGAAATAAATGAGTAATAATAATACAAATAATGGTAAGTGGAAGTATTGCACATAATGTAAAGAATGATGAAAGGTAATGTAGCATGGTAATATTGCAAGGATAATATTGATTATCCTTTATATTAATAATTTTTTACAATTTGTATAATTGATGTATAATTACTTATACTTATAATTAATTACTTATAGTTTATTGTAAATTGTCCCTCACAGTTCTTTCACAGCTCTTGTTTAATGTTTAATGTTTAATGTTATGCATCAAATGTGCAAACCTACTTGGCAATAACCTGGTTGTGATTGTGATGATAAGGTACAAGGTTTTGAAACTCCATATCCAGACTCCCCTGCGGCGTGACGTCATCCACAGGCCACGCCTCTCCGTTGTGTTGCTCCAACGTGGTTAGCATGGTTAGCATGGCTAGCGTGGCTAACACACTAAACACTCTCACAGACCGAAGTCAGGACGGATTAATGATCATCTAATGAGAGGACACTCGAGGGACACATCGACAACATTCATCGATCGACAGACGTCATTTGACAGGTGATGCAATCTTCTCCTAGCAAGTATTCTCAACATCATGTGCTATATTATTATTATTATTATTATTAATATCATGTGCTATATTATTATTATTATTATTAAATATCATTGTGCTATATTACTATTATTAATATTATGTGCTATATTCTTATTCTTAACATCATGTGCTATATTATTATTATTATATCATGTGCTATATTATTATTATTATTATTATTATTAATAATAACATGTGCTATATTATTATTAATATTCATGTTTACCTCTAAATATGACCTCATAATTCTTAATATTCTTTATCATGTGCAATATGCCTCTTACCATTGTTATTATTATGACCCTTTTATTACACAAATTGTTTTTGCAGACTAAATATCTTGCCTATATTTTTTATACTTCACCTATATTTTTATACTTCTTGTAGGATTTAGACTTACTGTAAATTTGTACATCTGTTATTTTATTATTCTACAGTTTATTTCTCTATTGATTTATTCTATTTTATTCCAGTAGGTTTACAAAGTGGACTCATCCTGTAGCAATGTGTACATGTAATAATGAATGGATAATCCTTTTAACTTGTAACGTTTCTCATTCATTCTCCATGGGCAGTTTTGACAACCACACCACCACCACCACCTATAAAAATGTTTATCGAAGACACCGACTGGAATGATGAGCAGGCTTCCCAAGCCCTGAGCAAACCCCTTCTCAACAAGGCTGTGGAGAAGTCCAACGGCAAAATTAAATTCAAGGTAGATCCATGTGGTCAACACCTGTGGTCAACACCTGAAACGTAAGTATTCAGCTGAAGACTCTTCTCTTCTGAACAGGTCAAAGGTGTCGGGAAGAAGAGCCTGCTGAGGACTCTGCAGACCCTGGGCTCGGCCGCAGCACCCGACCAGAAGGGTGACGGCGTGCAAAAGGAGGACAGCGGCGACAGCGAGCCGGAGGAGTCATCGGCACCGGCTCGGCCCAAGAGGAAGAAGAAGAGGAACCGAGGGAGGAAGAAGACAAATGAGGGGGAGACTGAGACGGCCGGTTTAGACGACAACAAGAAGAAGGCCAACAGTGGTCCAAAAGAGATTAAAAAGAAAGACGGGAAAAAGGGTGAGCGGTTTTACGTTTTAAATGTACATTTGACCATGATTGTTGGATAGAATGATTGCTTAATAGTAAATCATTACTTTTACTTTGTCCTAAAGGGTCCCTCAAGCCAAAGAAAACGGATTCAGGCAATGAAACGTCGAAGGCTACGCTGGAGAAAAAGGAAGAAAGTGAACTGAGCCGAAAGCAGTGGAAAAACAAGATGAAGAACAGGAGAAAATGTAAAAACAAGTACCGCGAGAAGGACCTGGAAGTACGTAAAGCTGACACAGCAGCGGAGAGCAACATGGGGGAGCAACGGAAAGTAGACACACTGAGCATTAACAGTGACAGTAAAGGAACCAAGATGGTGTCACAAAGCAAGGCCAAGCAGCAGAAGAACCCTAAGCCACAGAAACGGAAACGAACGGAACCGGCAGAGAGCGCACCGAGCGAGACGGACGACGTACAAACACTCAAACCAACAAACAAGAGACCAAAGAAAGACACTAAAGTGACAGAAAAGCAGCGTGTTAAAACGAAGGCGGTTGGTTCCAAAAAGCCATATGAACCCCCCACAGAGGTCGTGGAGGTCGTGGAGGTCAAGGAGGAGGAGGACAACTCGATGGCCAGCAGCAAGAGACAGAAATTTCAAAAGCTCCACAAGGAGACTCTCAAGCGAAAGAGTCTGCTGAAGATGCTCCAGAGCCAGCCGGACAAAGCGCAGCTCCCCACGGGGAACCAGGACCCCGAAGAGGAGGAGGAGGAGGAGGTGGTGGAGGTGGTGCAGGAAGTGCAGGAGGAGGGGGGCGGCACTGCGGCGGCGCCCGAGGACCGCTCGGCCAGCCTCCGTTGCCGCATGGAGCAGCGTCTGGAGGCAGCCCGCTTCCGCTACATCAACGAGGTGCTGTACACGTCGTCGAGCGGCGAGGCCAAGCGCATGTTCTCCCAGGACCCGCAGGCCTTCGGCGTCTACCACAAGGGCTTCACCGCGCAGGTGCAGCGCTGGCCCGCCAACCCCGTGGACGCCATCATCGCTTACATTCAGAATAAGTACGTTGACGACGACGGCGACGGTGGTGTTGTTTGGCTGCCGGGCAACCGATTTACTGTTGGGTGGTTGGAATGTCATGTGTTGACCTTAAAGGGGACATATTATGCCACAGCATGAAAAAATGTGGGAACCCCTGTGTTGGTTTCAAGTTGTTCTATGAATTAACCTGTTAGTCAAGTCGTGTGTTGGTTAACGTGTGTCAGTAATACAACGTAAATAAAGGGTCTTGCGCTTCATTTTACAGACCCGCCTCTCAGGTGGTGGCCGACTTCGGCTGCGGCGACTGCAAGATCGCGCGCAGCGTGAAGAACAAGGTGCACAGCTTCGACCTGGCACCCGTCTGCAGCCAGGTCACCGTGTGCGACATGGCTCACGTGAGTGTGTGCATAATCAAGTCACCGCTGTGGTTCAGTTTGCTCGTTGGATTCTGGAGGGCAGGACTGGCGTATTTGACTGATCTGACCTTGCTTTCCTCCCCATCCCCGTCTCCAGGTTCCTCTTAAAGATGCCACCGTGCACATAGCCGTGTTCTGCCTCTCCCTCATGGGAACCAATCTGATTGATTTCCTCGCGGAAGCCAATCGTGTACTGGTCATGGGGTGAGTGTCCTATGCACAACACATCGGCTACAATACAATACTCAATACTCATTGTGTCATACACTGTTACGAAATGCATGTTACGTTAAATGGTCTTTCGTTCCATTATTAGGGGTGTGCTCAAAATAGCGGAAGTTGCGAGCAGATTTGACGACCTTCGGGGTTTCCTAAGTACTTTGTCAAATCTTGGGTTCAAGATGATGTTAAAGGTAAGGCAAGCTAAAATCATCGTGACAAGGAAACCAGCAGAACTAAAGCAATGTGTATATTTTGGGGCTGACGTGTGATTTGTTCTATTCACTCTTTGTGTATTATCCGTAGGATACCAAGAACAGTCACTTCTACTCCTTCGAGTTCCTCAAGACGAAAGACGTTTCGGAAAACATGAAGTCGTCCAGACTTGAGCTGAAGCCCTGTGTGTACAAGAAGAGATGAAATGGTCCGGACAACTCACTGTACAATGTTTCATAAGGCTGACTGGTCTAACGCGATCCGAATGGGAGCGTTCATCGTGTACTCAAGCGTATCTTTTTGTACAGTTTTCTTAAAATAAAATTTTATTTGAAATTCACACGTGTTCTGTCACTGAATTGATCAATGCATGAAATGGATAATATACAGAGGGGTTGACAAATATTAAAAGTATTGATTATTGTCATGTTATTATTTTAGTTGACTTTGCATCGCTACAGTGCTGGGCAATCTCCACTAGGGGGCGTCATGACACTTCTGTGCTCCGACTGAAACCCATCCTTCTATCCCTGGACATATTCTCCATTGAACCTCATGATGGATGGATTGTTCCATGAGAAGAAACATTAAAGTAAAGTGGAAGTACAAAAGTTTAATCATTACCAATCCTTACAAGACCAAAGACCTCACAGAGAAAACTCAGTGTGTGTGTGTGTGTGTGAGAGAGAGGGAAGAGAAGAGAACATCTAACACACACAATAAGTGACCTCTCTGGCTGTGGGCTCTCGGGTCATGTGGAGCAGTGGTTTCAGTCCATGGTTCAGACGGTGGACTTGACGTCAATAACTACAGCATGATGGGGGAAATATTTTCAAATCTGCTTCGTTTGGTTGCTTTATTATTTAATTGTATTTTATTGAATATTTCTGTCTTGTTGTTGTAGTACGCAACGTCGCCGATAGGTGGCACTGCGTCTCAATTATAGAAACACCAACCCCTCATTAAGGCCTCCCTGCATACTCCACCTGTTAAGCCACGGGGGGGTATCGATAGACAATATACAGTACAGTGTGACCCCGGCGGCCATTGATCGCTTTGACGTCAAAACCACTCGTACATCATGAACCCGATCCCACCGGGGGGGGCCACGCCGATGAAGACAAGCGCTCACAGCAACGGCGAGCTCACGCAAATCCCCCCAAAAATAGCATTTATCCTGGGGAGTCGCGTTTTTGTGTGTGCGTCGGTCTGTCTGTCCGTCCGTCTGTCTGTCTGTCTGACCTTCCCAAATTTGTTGGACAGCACCGTCCCACGGGGATGGCGGGGGGGTGACGGCAACAAAATGGCCCCAATGGCACCTTGACCAAAACGTTGTGACCGGGGCGGAGGGGGAGGGAGGCAAACCTATTGAAACCTTCCCTATATACACACGTCCTCCTGGCCCCGGCCCATACAATCCTCCTAGAAGTTACCACCACCACCACCATACAGCACCGTGACACGTGAGACAGTGAGAATGTGCGGTGTACAAAGCGCAGAGCGGAATTTCTTAATCTGGCGTTTGACTTGATTCACATTCAAATCCGCTCCAACAGCAGCAGCAGCAGCAGCAGCAGCAGCAGCAGTGTCTGCTACACTAATTTCCATCAACTCCACGATCCACCTCG
Source organism: Coryphaenoides rupestris (assembly GCA_002895965.2). Taxonomy (NCBI): domain Eukaryota; kingdom Metazoa; phylum Chordata; class Actinopteri; order Gadiformes; family Macrouridae; genus Coryphaenoides; species Coryphaenoides rupestris. Next base: position 68,406 of record PIJE02001312.1, read on the forward strand.
CGTATCCCGACTTGGTTTATTGATACAACCTTCCCAGATGTGGGGATTTATGCGTTTATTGCCGTGATAAATCCACTGTTTAAAAAAACAAAAACAAAACAAAACAGCGTGAGTATAGTACCTCGTCGAGAAAAAAAAGGCGCTGCTTAAGCTATACCAACTGTCGGGGTAATAGAAGGGCCAGAGTGGAAAATAAAGCCAGTCTGCTTCCCAGCGAACACAGAGAGACAAAGAGAGCAGTGAGTACCTGCCCTCTGATCCAGTTGTGGTGAGAGAGGCATCCGTCTGCTTCCTGTTTGCAAACACCGCTCACATCCTTCTGGTTACGGCGAGACTTGCGGACGGGGGTGAGGGGGGTGAGGGGGTGAGGGGGTGAGGGGAGTGAGGGGGGTGAGGGGAGTGAGGGGAGTGAGGGGGTGCCGGCATGGATACACACATCACACACACACACACACACACACACACACACACACACACACACATCCTGTTGTTCTCTGCCGTCACGCACCGCCGGCAACACCAACTACCTTGCCGACGGAGAACCTGCCCAGTCGGCCGAGGTTTTGTTTCCACGGTGACGTTAGAACTCACCAGAAGAACACCCACAGAGCCACGGCCAAACACCAGGGTCCCGGCCACGCAGACGGCCACCGGATTCACTGAGTTTGAACGGAAAAACACGAGAGAGAGAGAGAAAAATGGTAAATGGATTGCATTTATGTCGCGCTTTTATCCAAAGCGCTTTACATTATTGCCTGACATTCACCCATTCATACACCGTCGGCGGTGGTGTCAACCATGCAAGGTAACAACCAACACGTCAGGAGCAGTTAGGGTTCGGTGGCGTCTTGCTCAGGGACACCTCGACACTTAGCTAGGCGGAGCATCGAACCAACAACCTTCCGGTTTCCAGACAACCGAGGATGCTAGGTTTACCCGTTTCTATCCTCCGCTAGAAGACGCTACACACGTTGTCATTTGGCGGTTTGGTGCTACTTCGCCAACTGCTCTCCCCGGGGACAGCACCTCTACGTGGAGGCGGACCGAGGCCCTGTGGTGAGAGAACCAGGCGAGGGCAGGTGTCCAGGTGTACAGACCCGCGGCGCGACCTTTGACCTCTGACCTTCCATTTGGGTGAACGAGCCGTCGGCGGCGCTGTAACTCAATCAGCACCGCCGGCCCCCCCCACACTTTAATCGTGAGGCGCGATCTCAATTTGTGTCGCGTCTCAATGTGCATAATTGAGAACTGTTTTGGTTAACATGAGCCCCCTGCATAGCTAATCAATATAATCTCATACACTCGTTTCTATTTGATTAAATATTCATGAGGACAAAAAAAGGACAAAAAGTGACGAAAATAATATCTGCTGCTGTGTGTGTGTACGTGTGTGTGTGTAAGTGTGTGTGTGTACGTGTGTGTGTGTGTGTGTGTGTGTGTGTGTGTGTGTGTGTGTGTGTGTGTGTGAATACCCTCTTTAGTCCCTGCAGTGTCTACAGATGGCGTCTTAAACAAGAGACGTCGGGTGGTACAGGAACAAATCACCTTTGACAGGCGATGCTGTGAGTTGGTACGTCCCCGTTAACCTGCAGCAGTATCCTCTGGCCGGGCAGACTGTCTTGGAGAGACAAACCCGAGAAGGACTCGGTCCCCGCGATGGCGTCTCTCCACAGGGCTCGCATGGTTGACCACCTTCAAAGAGGAGGCATCGATTAGGGAAAAGTGGAAATACACAATTCTGATTGGATAAGACCCCAAATGAACTAGTAGGCTTTAAAGGGGCCCTATTTACCACTAGGTGTGAGTGTGATTAGCCAATACAATACAAGACCATTCAGTCATTGTGACATAGTGACATCACAAGTGGGAGTGTCCACATAGATGTCTCGATCAGTCTGCCCCAGATCAGTACAGAACCAGTACACTGCCCAGTGGACTGTACCAACTGGTAAACAGATCTCTGCATACCTCTAGGTGGCCACTCCCACTTAAGTTGTGACGTCACTACTGTATGTCACACAGTCACGTGAAAACAGCTTGTAATGACAAATCACAGTCACACCTGCATACCACCAGGTCTGATAGATCAGCCTACCAGCCTACCCAGTGGACTGTAGCAACTGGTAGGCTGATCTATCCACCGTACTTCTAGGTGGACACTCCCACTTGAAACCGGTTTTTGAAACCGCTTGGAAGGGCTAATCGTGCTCACACCTGGGTGGTATAACAGGGCCCCTTTAAGTTGGCCAAATGTCACACAGGAATACGAAACGTCCCGTCCAAATACTCCTCCTCCTCCTCCTCCCTCCTTCCTTTAGAAGCCATTGATTGATGATGTCGTGTCTGCTCTTACACTGACAGTATTTTGGGACCTGTATCGTCCTCCTCTGAGACGTTCTGCGCTGATACTCCACCAAAGGTCGTGAGGTCGAGAGACGCCAGCAGGAAACTGATAAGTGAGCGCGGCTTTCACGGTGCGCCCTTCGGTGTGACGCCGGGCCCCGGGCGCCCGGCCGGAAGGACCCAGGTGAGGTTGGCTTTCACGCCCTCGGCTCGGGACTCACACCTGGCCTGCCAGAGGTCAGAGTCCCTCCCCGCGGCCCCCCCGGCCCCCCCACGGACACACTCAGCACGGGGGGGCCTCTGGAAGAACACATACAGAAGGGGGGAAGTTGAGTGTGTGTGTGTGTGTGTGTGTGTGTGTGTATGTGCATGCATGTGTGTGTGTGTGTGTCTGTGTGCGTGCGTGTGTGTGTGCGCGCGTGTGTGTGTGCGCACACATGCACACATGGGTGCCTGCATCTGTGTTTGTATAGCAATGTATGTGTGGGTGTAACCAAAGCACAAATCCACACACCCAGATAAACAAAAACATACCATAAGTATCAGGGGAAAATAGGCAGGTATCAGGAGAGAATAACACATGGAGACATGAGGCGGAGCTGAGGATCACATACCCAGGAGGGGGATGAGCAGGTCTCTGCAGCCCGGGGTGACCTCCACCACCACCACCACCACCTCCACCACCACGCAGCTCAGCGTCTGCCAGAGTAACAGCCAAGAAGGGGATCGAACCAGCAACCGTCCGGTTGGCAGACAACCGCTCTTACCTCCTGAGCTACTGCCACCCCTCAAGACTCCCGTGACGGAGTGGCTTCCATTACGCAGAGTGGAGGAGCGAATGCTGGAGGCGGCGGGCGGCGGGGGGGCCCTCCGGCAGACGCCAGGACACGCCAGCGGCCCAGCGGACGGCGCTGGCTGCCGAGCACTCCACCGCCGCCGCGTCTGAGGGGTCCACACCGCAAATCAACTCTTGATGGAAGGAAGAACCATCGCTGGGACAGAGAGAGAGAGACAGAGAGAGAGAGACAGAGACAGAGAGAGACAGAGAGAGAGAGAGAGAGAGAGAGAGAGACAGAGGGGGAGAGAGAGAGAGAGAGACAGAGACAGAGACAGAGAGAGAGAGAGAGAGAGAGAGAGAGAGAGAGAGAGAGACAGAGCGAGAGGGAGCAAGAGATAGGGAGTGAGAGACAGCAAGAGCAAGAGAGAGACAGAGAGAGAGAGACAGACAGAGACAGAGACAGACAGAGAGACAGAGAGAGATAGAGCGAGATATTGAGAGAGAAAGGGAGCAAGGGAGAGTGAGTGAGAGGGAGCGAGAGAGAACCACGTTTTTCCCCCCCCACTGCATCAATAATTCATCATAATGCAATGGAGAAAATAAAGCAAGTTCATAAAACACTTTTAAAAAGACAACCACAACCGGCTGCAATGAATAAAACATCGGCACCGGAAAAGAGGGCTTTTTCCAGCGGACCGGGCCGAGCTCTGATGTTTGCTCGTACCGCGGCCCTGTGTGTCTGTCGTCGGTTGCCTCACCCTCGTACAGGCCGGCACGCACACAAGACCCCCGGGACCCCCGAAATGTGAGGGTTCCTTCCCACCGGCGACGACGCAAACTCAACAACGAGACCATTTTGGAGCATTGTTCGTTGCCACAATGCCACAAGGCATGTGGCTTAGTTCGGGGGCACCTTCAAGGACACAGGTCGTAATGGTGTTGAAAGTCTGATTTACAGACTGGGCCAGGTGAGGCCAAGGACCATTTTGCCATCGACCCGCGCTTTTTAATCCGAAGCACCTTGGACCTTGCACCTTCGCATACTTTACGGAGCAGGCTAAGCGTTTGGCATCATGCTCGGGGACGCGGTTCTGGGTCTTGACCTCAGAGTCCGTCCGTCCGTATCCCTGGGAGACCTGTAACCGCGACACTACCCGGCCCCCCGAGTTCACCGTGCGACCTCACCGCGATGATGTAACGCGTCGCACATGAAGAGAACAGAGAATAGCACATCGCTTGCTGCAACTCTCAATGTTCCTGTCCTGCTGTGAACGTTTGATGAGGAAATGGCTCTGAATGTGTTTGTCTGTGGTCTATCACGTTGAATTAACTGGCAACAAAGCGGAAACCACATCCCCCCTTTTCGGATGCGTAGATCGTTCAAATCTACGGCCAGACGAACTGCTTGTTTCCCCCCCCCCCTGATTAAAATACAAGTGACTGCAGAATACACGTCTTATTGTATTCTACTATTTTGTCTATCTCGACCTTACGTTTTGACAAAACACAGCATAGCGTGGAGCACTTCCAATGGCTTCCAGGCCAATAGAAACATCCCTCTGTCCTTCCTGCATCTCCAACAACGGCTGCTTCTCAGCACTGGTGTTAGCCGGTAACCCAACACCAGATCCGTCTGAAGGAGGAGGAGGAGGAGGAGGAGAACAGATTCATTGAAGCGTGGCTGTTACTCCCATCACAGAACGCTGCACAAATTCAATTGTTTCACGACAACGTCCACCCATAGCAATTTTCAGGCGCTTTAAAAAGGTTATGAATTAGCTTCTCCCATTGTTATACTGTAAATATCTCATTCTACCGTAGGCCTGCTCTAGTACATTTTGCATTAACTATTTATGGAGATGATAGTAGGAAAACAAACAAAAAAACCCTATAAAAGCGTATATTCTATACAGCACAGTGCTGAGATATTCTTCACAGTCATTAATAACCTGTTGTTGCAGATTACAGTCAGTAGGTACACTTGCAGAATAACAGTTTCATGCTGGCAAATGTAGCTGCCAGTAGTAATTAATGTATTGTAATTAATTTACCAGGGGAGTGTGTTACAGCGTAGGCTTGGCAGCGCTCGCAGACGGAGGGCAGCTGGGCCTCGTGACCTTCGCGTGCACCTGCAGCGACAGACGGTACGCGCCCGCGACCTCTGTGCCGCTCTCCCCTTGAGGTATTCCCTCGTCGGCGACGCCGGCGGTGGTTGGTTACCAGGTAGACGTGGGTCTCGGGTCGCCCCCCAGATGCCAAGCAAGCAGGAGACCCTCCAATACTCCTCTGCCTCCTCCTCCTCCTCCTAGTCAAGTCAAGCCCATTTTAGTTGTATAGACCTTCATCACAGTTCCAGTCTCAAAGGGCTTCGCAGGCCGTATGATTTTGTGATTATGACACCGCCCCCTCAGAAACGACTCCCTTAATTAACAAGGAAGAAATCTGGAGAAGGAACGCAGAGCGGGACAGTTCAAAGTGCAATGGGTGTCATAAAAAAGTGACAAAGTACAAATGATAAATGGAATAGTAATATTGAGATGGGGTGCTGGCTGGTGCTCCTCTTGGTAAATGATAAATGGATTGCATTTATATATCGCTTTACAGTATTGCCTCACATTCACCCATTCATACAGGTGCCAACCATGCAAGGTAACAACCAACACGTCAGGAGCAGTGAGGGTTAGGTGGTGTCTTGCTCAGGAACACCTCGACACTTAGCTAGGAGGGGGAGGAGCCCGGGGATCGAACCAGCAACCTTCCTGTTGCCAGACAACCGCTCACCTTACCTCCTGAGCTACTGGCGCTTCTCTATCTCCCTCCGTCTCATTTCCACCTGAACTGATCTCACACCGGGAGCGACTGGGAGCGAAGAAGAAGAAGAAGAAGAGTTGGAGGACCAGCGGAGATCCGAGGAGATGTTATTCTTGGAGCTAGACTAATGGTTTTCACAGTCAATGAAACCAATGGTTTCCCTATTAGTGGCGGAAGCTCCGAGGTCCGTCCGGACGGGATAGATGTTAAACTAAATACGGGGGTGGTGGGGAGGTTGGAGGGGTTTACTGACTGAGCGACTGCTGCCTGTCTGGGTGGAGGCTGCTGTTGCTCTTGGCTCCGTCACCTGTTGTATCTGATGGCCCCGGGACACAGCTGACAGCCGACGGGCGGGAGGGTGACCCCAGCTGCCAAAGATACAGGAACCGAACGCCTTGGAGACGCACAGCCGGAGTAAAGTTCACCGCTGGCTGAACATAGCGGTGGACGTGGAAGGGTGTTTATTTTACACTTAAATGTTTATTTTACACTGAGGAGATGTGAAGGAGTATACTTTGGGTATTTATTATATTTACAGAAAGTGTGTAGTAGTTAGTTATATTAATAGCGTACGATATGAGACTATAATCGTATCCTTAAGACAAGTAGTTGACCAATTCGAATTAAAAAAGCAATTAGACGCACTCTCTTTGCTTAAGGGCCATGTGTGTGTGTGTGTGTGTGTGTGTGTGTGTGTGCGTCTGTGTGTGTGTGTGTGTGCGCGCGCGTGCGTCTGTGTGTGTGTGTGTGTGTCATGCTGTTTGGAGGTTTGTTGTTAATCTACCGGCTTATCACATATTTCCGTCTCTGGACGAACTGAGTAGGTATAAACAATGGTCAATGTCGATTGGTATATATATATATATATATATATATACAGTATATGATGAATGAATTAATGTATTCAGGAGATGCTATAGTTTATCATTTGTTGCTTCTCTCCAGGGCCGTAGTTTCTTCCCTTGCGATGCAAGTGTCATATCCGTGGGCCCCCCCCCACATGTAGGGTCTCGGTCAAAAATATGCTAACAGTATCTTCATCGAGAAACACAGATTCAAGATTCAAGTGCACTTTACTCAAATAAATAGAGAACCACAATGGAGAACCACAGCTATGTCAGCTGCATCTAAAATAACAAAGGTCAGACTTAAATAAATGGCGCGCACGGGACGTTAATTACGATGCCGTGTTTGACTGGCAGGCGGTGGGGAGATGTGGTTGTTTACACACAATGGAGTTCGCTTGTTGTCCACCCTCCTCCGTTCAAGTCAAGTCCTGTGTTTTATTTCGGGGGTTTGGTCTTTGTGTAGAAGCTCCATAGCTTCTACGTTTCCTCTCAACGCATTCCCGGCTGTAACTGCATTCCCAGCTGTCTCTGTTTCAGTGGCGCACGTACGTACGTTGCATGTTGTATGTACACAGTCCTCATGAATCCCCGGTCCTGCGGTTGGAGTGTCCAGACGTTACAAACGGTGCGCCGGTGTCGTCACTGAGCCCCCCGCCAGCACCTCAAACTCTCCGGAGCTGGTCGGAAGATTCAGGATTCAAGATTCAAGAAGTGTATTCGTCACGTACACATACAGGATGTGCAGGGACATGAAAAAGTGACGATGCCCAGCGGAATGTGCAACAGAACAATACAAATATCACAAATATCACAATTTAAGGTAAGGAATCAGAATATTCACCACTATTAACAGTCTTTGCAGCAAAATGAGCAGATTTGGATTTTAGGAATGAGAAAACAGTGATGGTGATGGTGGCAGTGCCGTGGTACTCACAGCACCGGTACGCCTCGTCCCCCAGGACCCCCTCCTCCTCCGACGACCCCGCTTGTCCTCTGAGACAGAACACACACACACACACACACATTTTCATTTACATTTTGGGCATTTGGCAGACGCTTTTATCCAAAGCAACTTACAAAGAGTACATTTGTTGAAAGAGAGACAGCAATATATCACTGTGGTACATAAAGATAAGAATAGAACAGGTTTCAAGCATTCATAGTTCATTGCAAGGATAATAGAACGAGTTTCATGTTTACTAGGTTGCCTACATAATAGCTCGGACACACACACACACACACACACACATTGTGACCGAAGGTGGAGATTTATTTATTTTTCATATTGATCCGCGAAAGGTCGTAAGTTCGCGGGAGTCAGTAAACGCGGCTTAAACGGCAAACAAGGGCAAATTGAATTTCTGTTGAGGTTGAAGAAAGAGACGCCGGGGCGACCAGGTTTCCCGCTCCCCGGACGCGAGCAATTGAACACGAGGATTTGTGTTTCGCCGCTCCGACCGGAAGCCCTGACAGACGATTACAGGACGCGCATCAAGAATCCATAAGAATGATAAAACACACACACACACACACACACACACACCGACGGAGGGACCCCGGCGGGGACAGGTTTGTCACGACAAGCTCGCCTTGTTGTCACCCCGCCAAGGTGAGAAACGCCGCCGCACGGCCAATCCATTTATTTATTTATAAATAACAACGATGATCTCCACGACGCCACGGAGGTGTCGCGCGACGATACGTCAACGCCGGGGCGTCCCTCGGCGAGGATTAAGGCCTCCTTCAGGTCCTCAAGACGGCGCGGGGCTGCTGTGTAAGCGCCCCGTGCCGCGGGTGCGTCCGCGCGCACACAAGGCCACTTGACTAATGTGTCTTTGTTCCCCAGGGGACTCCATTATGTTGATGAAATGAAAAGAGTCCAAAAGTTGTGCCCTGAACTGTAGCCAGACACCTCTCCCCCACCGCCGGAGTCATTAGGGGAGGCTTCAGAGGGAAGGACATTTAATGGAAGCTGACAGTTTTAAGCAGTCCTGGAAGGACTCGTCCATTTCATCCTCTATTTCTTTTTTCTTTTTTTTCCCCTTTCGTTGTCATTGGAGCAAGGGGAATTGAGTGCAAAGTTAACTTTTAGCTTTTTGAAAGAAAATAAATGTGTTTGCGACACCCACGCCTGGCTTAGTGAACAGAGAACGGAAGAGAATATATCAAAACAAAGGCCTGCCTGTCAGATCAGATCGCTCGGACTCTCGAGTCTCTGCGGCCATTTCCCTCTCTGACGGCACGTTGGCCAAAAGGGCGGCAGCTTAATAGTGATGTGTCCTGCGAGCGGGCAGCACACTGTATATACTGTATATATACTGTATATATACTGTATATAAATATATATAAATGTTGTTCTCACAACGTTAACGACGCAGGGTGAGCCACCGGAGAGGAGGGAGGGAAACGGAGTCAGAAGGACAGGGAGGGAGGGAGGGAGGAAGTACGGAATTGGCTGTATAATTTTATCATGCCCGGGGTGTTTAGGATCCATAAAATTGATTTGCTCTTGAAAATCTCGATATGAAAGTCAGCCAAGCGTGAAACAAGACAGACCGTAGGCGTGAAAAGTAAGTAATCACCGCGAGCCACAGCCCGCCGCCGCTAAAATGCGCGCGGCCGACACACCGCGGTGGCGTTCGTTAGCTTCTCCTCCCCGAGCTTAACACAACAATGGCTATTTTTAGACGGAATATGACTTGAGGTTTAGCGGCGTCGTGGAGTACAGTGTGATAATGACGATTAATTTCACGAGGGGTGATATCTATACAGCCAGCAGGGGAGCGATGTGCGTGTGGACAGTCATTTGCTCACAGAAGAGGATGAAGAGGATGTGTGTCACCTCATATTGAAACCAAAGGAAGTACAAAACAGAGGGCGTGAGGTTTCCATTCTTTTATGAGTTCCTCCTTTAAAATGTGAAAAAAAACCACTTTCCTTTCAAAGTAATATCTTTAATAACTTTAAAACGGCCGTACAGCGACCGACCTCGCTTTGATCGGTGTCGTCGCAGAACAATGACAGCGACATGATAATCGCTGGGGAGCTTTCCACGACGCAATGTGGGAAGTTTGCGACTGTTCATTATTTCCTACGTTTTTATTACGACTCGTCTTTTATGCCCGCTAATGCTAATTAAAATGCATTCACAACATGAAATGAGAAAATGAGGCATCATTGCTTGTTAGCGCTTGTAATTGCGCTAATTAATGATCACAGTGAATGCCGCAAGCTTTAACTAGACCTTGAGGAATAATAAAAATATATATATCCACATAAACGCTGATAAAACACATGAATTGTTGCCGTGCAACACTTAGCCGTAAATTCTGAGCCGTGAGACAGAATTAGGAGCAGGAGGCCCAACAACAACCGTCTGGAGGAACCCATGCTGAGCTGGACTGTGTGTGTGTGTGTGTGTGTGTGTGTGTGTGTGTGTGTGTGTGTGTGTGTGTGTATGCGTGACTATGGGTATTGTGGTTGAGGGTTAGAGGCACACACCCTACAGCTGACTTTGACCACTGTGCGTGCACACCACACACACACACACACACACACACACACACACACACACACACACGTAGATACACAGACGTGTAACCACACACATACACACACACACACACACACAAACAAATGTGGAACCACACACACACACACACACACGTAGATACACAGACGTGTAACCACACACATACACACACACACACACACACATACAAACAAACGTGGAACCACACACACACATATTCATGCACACGTTTTGCCAAAATCAGAAACAGAAACAGCCATCACCATATTTCAGCAGCAGAGACGCTGTTTTCTGCCGGTGACAGTGTGTGTGTGTGTGTGTGTGTGTGTGTGTGTGTGTGTGTGTGTGTGTGTGTGTGTGTGTGTGTGTGTGTGTGTGTGTGTGTGTGTTGACAACGCAGCGGAGAGCAGAACTGTGCTGAGGGGAAGTGTTGAGACCGCGTTGCGTTGCTTCCCGTTCACAACATCATGTGAACCCGGCCACACCCGATCATCACGGCTTCCGGTCGCTCATCCGATCATCACGTTAAGGCAGCGCTAATGTGCTTCTGCTTTACTGATTTTAAATTCAAAATGAAATCATGGCTAAAATCCACTCAAACCATGAACCATGTATCACGCATAAACACATAAACACACAAAACACTTGATGTCTCAATGTTGGAAAATCGTGCCGTTGTGGTGTCCAAATGTTGTGAAATCTTGTTGTTGTTGTTGTTGTTTGTGGGAATGTGTGGTGTGTGTGTGTGTGTGTGGTTGGTGGCTGGCTGGCCTAATTAGCCTCACCTGGCCCAGTTAGAATCTGTGGTTCATTGGGCAATCACTGCACCGCAGGTTAAGTCAGCCACCAGCCACACACACACACACTGGGGAGAGCTCTAGCACACGGACCATCTGCACCAGATCATTGTACTTTACCTCCAACTTAACAATAAACCAGAATACAACACCACAACCTGCCTGTGTCCTTGGAGGAGCCCCGAACTAAAGCCACTTCATGTGGCTTTGATGTACTGTATATATGTACTGTGTTGTAATTGGGTTTTTATTTTACAGTGTTAATTGTGTTTTTATATACGACAGTTCCGTCAGTCATGTTCTTAACAGAGAGCTTATTCTCTGTTTCCTGGCCAGGGACTACAGATACAGATGAGCTTTTAGCTGACTCTGGTACAGCTAAGAAGCAGTAGCTGACAGTCCCTGTCAAATAAACAAATAAATAAATAAATAAATAGTTGTTTTGTTGGACGACTTGGTGGCAAATGTTTGCCTCCAACTTGTGTTTGGAGGAATATAATCCATCATTGGTTAACCTGAAGGGTGAAGCAGCAAACCTAAACAAACAAACAAATGCAGCGTTGGGAGGAGGAACATTAGTCCTGCGGGGGGCAGGATTGCATGTTGAGTTTAGTTTTGAGCTTTAAAACTTTCAGTTTGCACCATTTTCCTTTCCTGCTGCGGTTGATCAACTTTATTGTCGAGAGAAACGGAGACCGATGTGACGCAAAATGCACAAATTGGAACGACTTGCGTGATGAAAAGCGATGTTGTTGACGGCAGATTTGCGCTTCCTCAAATAATAAAGTCCAGCCGGTGAAGTCCACGCAGCATGTTGTCTGTCCTGAACTTATGAACGGGTCTTCATATTGTTATGACTTCGTTTTTTTAGTTGTAACTTTAACACAGACACAGAGCACATGATGAATAACAACACACACACAGACACACACACAGACACACACACACACGCACAACCTCCAGACTCCAGTCTCATCAGACTAATATAGAACATATTAACGTTCAATACCTTTGATGGCACACAGTCACACACAGCACATGACTCTCTCCAGTGAATCAGTAGAAACATGCCAGGATGAAAAATGTCCATAATTACAATAGACTCCGTACACATCTTTGTCTTATTTCGTTTTTCACTCCGAGACATTTGCAAAGCGAGCATTGTTGTACAAAGCCACAAGAAGGACTTTGACTGTTGCCTTCAAACGCGACGGAGTCCACATTAAGGTCTTATTACATCCTGTAGGGCTCAGGCCCGGCGCGCTTCTATTAGCCAGGCAGACGATCGTATCTGCGGAAGGTAAAAGTTCAAACAATTACCTCCATTACACGCACGGTTTGCTCTGGTGGAAAGTGGGGGGGGGGGTGGACGTTTGACACGTAGTTCACTCCAACTCTGAGGAGAAAAAGGTGCTTAAAATACACACATGGAGACGCACATACGCACCGAGACGTGAAGCCTCCACATGTGATCGAGTGGCCTGCATCGTGTTGGAGGAGGATGGAGAAGGGAGGAGAGCGGAACAACATGGATTCTCCTCTCTTTTCTCCTCTCCATCCTCCCCCTTCCTGTTTCCTTTTCAAAGCGTGCGTGTGTGTGTGTGTGTGTGTGTGTGTTGTGTGTGTGTGTGTGTGTGTGTGACTTGGCCGCGGCTCAAAGTTCCCGAAGTCGGAACAAACGGATCGGAACATTTAGGGACAGCGAGCTGTGTGCTGATGGACTCTGCAGATGGGAGGAGATCGGGATACCTGGTGTTTGGCTGGCCGGCTGCCTCTCCTCTCCTCTCTCCTCTTCTCCCTTCCTCCCTTCTTCCTTCGCTTGCTCTTCCTCTTCCTCTCTCCTCTCTGTTGTACAGCAGTCAGGTTACCGCGCTCACGCTCACGTGCACACGGGACGCGCACGGCTCCCCACACACACATACATACACACGCAGACACACATACAAATACGTACATACAGATACACACATGTGCACACGCACACACACACACACACAGAAGGATACACACAAGGACATACACACACACACACACACACACACGCCACACATCATACAGATACGAAAGATACACATAAGCACATACACACACACACACACACACTCACGTGCACACACACACATACAGAAAGATTCACACAAGGACATACACACACACACACACACACACACACACGTGCACACACAGACACACACACATACATGCAGATACACACACACACATATATACATACATACCAGATACATAACAGCACAATACTCATAACACACACTACATACAACACACACACACACACACATACAGAAAGATTCACACAAGGACATACTCATACACACACACACACACACACACACACACACACACACACACACACACACACACACACAGAAAGCGTGGCGAGACTGATTGGTGGTTGGACAGTGATTAGGGCACCGGGCTAAGAGTTAAAGAGTTAAAGAGTTAAAGAGTTAAAGAGAGGGGCGGTTGTGTTAAAGTTACTTAAGCTCCCCTCCGGAAGGCATCACGTCCCTCTGCAGCTCCACAGAGGAGGAGACCCAGACTGAACTCTCCCTGCTGCTGCTGCTGCTGCTGCTGCTGCTAGTGCTGCTAGCTGCTGCTGCTGCTAGTGCTGCTGCTAGTGCTGCTGCTGCTGCTAGTGCTGCTGCTGCTGCTAGTGCTGCTGCTAGTGCTGCTGCTGCTGCTAGTGCTGCTGCTGCTAGTGCTGCTGCTGTTATTGGCTGCTGCTGCTGCTGCTGCTGCTGCTAGTGCTGCTGCTGCTGCTGCTGCTGCTGCTCCGCCCCTCTGGCTCAGGATGCCTGTTTCTCCTCCACAAAACCCACCCCAAGCAAACCACACACCGCCACCACATGCACACAGACCCAGTATCAGTACTTCTACCAGTATCTACACAATGAATGCATTACCTCCTGCAAATAGAATTAAAATGGCGTCCATTCTACACACTCACTAATGATTCAACTGTCTGTCTTCACTACAGTATCACTGCAATCTACAGTAGGCCTAAATAACAACACATAATTCTTAATCCTTATTTTATTAACTGCTTTATAAGTCCTTTTCTTAAACAGGTTACATAAGTTGCTTTACAGGAGAGAACAGCAAGAAAAAACCAAACGCAATAAAAACAACTAGAGGACAAAACGGAAAACGTAATAAAGTCAATCGATAAAAGCTTTTCAAGAAAGGGACTTGATGTCTAAAGATTCCGGGATCTCGGGACAACCAGGAGAAGCTGCTATCCACTGATCTCGGGAGCGCCGGGAGACGCGGTCGAGTCAATAAATCTTTATTACATAATTGGAGCGATTTTTAAAAGCAGTAGCCCACTACATCTACAGTAACAACTGCATCTGCAGTAAGCCATGCCATCTAAAAGTAGCCACACCTGCAATCTGCCAGTAGCCACGCTCGGCCCATCTAAAGTAGCAACTGATCATGCCATACACGTAACACACACTGCATCTGCAGTAGCCACTGCATCTAAGTAGCGCACACTGCATCTGCAGTAGCCACTGCATGCTAAAGTACAGCCATGCATTCTAAGTAGCCCACACACATCTACAGTAACCACACTGCATCTGCAGTAGCCCATCTGCATCTAAAGTAGCCCACACTGCATCTAAAAGTAGCCACACTACTCTACAGTAACGCACACTGTGCATCTGCAGTAGCCATGCATCTAAGTACCGCCACACTAGCACTACAGTAGCCACACTGCATATACAGAGCCATACTGCTTCTACGTTGCCGCACTGCATCTACAGTAGCCACACTGCTCCACAGTAGCCCACTGCATCTACAGTAGTCACTGCATCTATGGTAGCCACACTGCATTACAGCAGCTACTGCATCTACAGAGTCACAACTGATCTAACTAGCCACCTAACATCTAACAGTAACCACACTGCATCTGCAGTAGCCCTGCATCTAAAGTAGCCACACTGATCTACAGTAGCCACACTGCTATACAGCAGCCCGATATTCTGCTTTCTACAGTTGCGCACTGCATCTAAGTAGCCACACTGCATCCACAGTAGCCCACTGCACTACAGTAGTCACTGCATCTAATGGTAGCCACACTGCATGTCTAACAGTTAGTCATGCATCTATGGTAAGCCACACTGCATCTGTGGTAAGTCCCTGCATCTCCAGCAGCCCTGCATCTGCATAGAATCCAATTCATCGACAATAGAACGCACGGCTGTACAACATTAGCGTATTCCGTACGACGTCCCCACAGAGACCATACAGGGTCTGACCTGGTCCAGCCGCTGGCAGCAGCAATGGATCACAGTTAACCCGAGCCCCCCTAGCCCGCCCCCCCACCCCCCCCCCCCCTTCGGGTGGTTGATCCAAGAGCAGAGAAACAACATGAATTATACGACTCCAGGCTGTAGTACACACACCAGGCACGCAGGCGGGACTCCTCCCTCGACATGCGGGAAGGGAGGGAAATGCTTCCAGTCAACGTGGTCTGGTTTCAGCCAGCATGCCACAGAGACGCCACCTGGCCCGCCGGCCTGTTAACGGTGAAGCAGAGGTTGTTCGCGGGCTGGGGGGGGTAAAGTGGGAGCGTTAGCAGCGTCGAAAAATTAGCAGCATCGCTCCGACGCGGGTGCGCGTGTTTTTTCGGTCCAAAGTTTATAATAAGCGAGAGTCAGGCGGTATCAAGCCAGAGGCACAAAGCGAGTCGACGCACGCGTTCACGTAAAACCAATCCGGGTTACTTCATCGGTGTTGTTGCCTTTTTGATTGGTCTGTCATTGACGTATAATGATGAGTCAGACACGCTGCGGTTTGACGCGGCGACGGACAAACTGCGAAAGCGCTGGG
>PIJE02001312.1:95446-146186 GCA_002895965.2 Coryphaenoides rupestris
CGCTGGCAATATCGGCGCGGAAAGGTAGTCTGGAAATAGGCGTTTAATGTCCCGCCCTGTCTCTCGCTGCTAAAATATCGTACGCCTTAAACAGACGGGGCGGCAGTGAGTCAGTAATTATATAGGAGGATGGAGTCAGGTGTGACATAATGAGGTCTCGGCCCGACCGCCCGGGACGCGGGTCATTGCCGTGCGGTCTGGCCGGCTGCGTCTGTTTAGGCTAAAATAGACCGTTCACGTTGGACTGTGTCTGTAAAGTTCTTGCTTTTTACCTCACGGTTGGTTTTGTCTAAATGTATGCGCGCTGCATTGCGGACGGTGAAATACGTTTCCTCTGGACCCGAATCACGATAAATCTCACGTTAGAAGTGCTCCTTCTTGGGTCTCTTTCTTGACATATGTTTTCATGAATAAAAACGTATTTTATTCATGAAGTGAAAGGTATTTTTTAGAGCGTTGTTCATTCAGCATTGTCAAGAAATGAACGTCAACCTTTCTAGAAACACATGGTAATGTGTTAATTCATCAAGTTCATGAAAATTGTTGAATTTCTTCAACCAGCTACACTGGGAAACTCAAAAACCGATGACGTTATTCACTCCAAATATTGTGACAGCCATTTTTTGTTTCCCCCCGCAGAAGATCGACTGAGTCACTGAAACTCGAAGACTTCCCTCCACCGCGTAACCCCACGTCCCTTAAGTCGCTATTATCCATTTAGCAAGGCGAGACTCAGAGTTCGAACTGAAAAATGAAATGAACATCCCGGCGTCTCTAATCTAATTAGAGGCGACCACGGAGCGACGGAAAAGGTAAAACGAGTGTAACCTTTCTGGCGGGAGCGTTCCGGGGATTATTTTGTCTGGAGAAGGGAGGAGAATGAGTAGCAGTCGGTTACACGTGGGTGGAGGCGCTCGCCGAGGAGGAGGGCGTCCGTCAGCCGGCGTTCTCCCGCTCCTCTGGTACTCTGGCAGTTCGTCAACCGAGCGACATTTTGAACTGACATTTGGCAAAGCCGGTGTCTCGCTCGGTGACCCCTCCTCTCTCTGTATCGCTCTGCCTTCTACTGTAACTATATTTTTCGTCAAACCATGAAAAAAAGGACAATATTAAAGGTGTGTAAGGTGTGTTTTTTTATTCGTGGAGAAACCATTACTCTCTCTCTTTGAGCCAGGGGCTACAACACCGTTGTCAATAAAGCTGGGCTGACTCGGAGCCAGACACAAGGGGCCAGACACTTTTATTGCATTGTGGGATTACTTGTTGGCCAAAATGAAAGTGCGTCGTCTCGTCACGGCTCCTGGAACTCCCAGACCTCGACGGCTGCGAGGGGGAAAGACCTCTCCGGGTAACGGGGGGGGCAGGCGGTGGATCATATAATACTCGGACCACCCCCCCCCCGGACCACCGAGCCAACCCTCCGTTGGTCCCGGTTATTACCGTGTAAGACATTGGCATATTATTAATTGGGCTATTTTGTTAATGACGTATGTGTTGTTTCCTCGTGCTCTTGGCAAAAATACGAACACTATTAACCATTAACCGCCTCCCCCCCCCCTACCCCCCACCCCCCCCCGACGACACAACCCCTGCGTTGAGTAACGGCGTTATAACGACAAAATAAAAGCTAATGGCACCGCACCAATAAACCCTGCATCCCCTGATTAAAAAGCGGTGCGTCACACGGTTCCAGAGGTCCACATCCGCACCCCAGCCCCCCGATCGTGGCTCCTCTCAGGTCCTCATCCTAGTAATCCGTCCTGGAACCTCCCCCCTCCACCTCGCCCCGGGAAGAGCGAAGATCGGTGACGCGTGAACGACCGGCGGCGATCGTTACCACCAATAAAACACACGAGCGGTTGAAGCCTCGATCTGACAGGACAGATGCGGTGGAAAAGAGGGAAGTACTAATTGGAATACCCCCCCCCCCCCCCCAACCCTGCTATGAGGGGGGGCTTTCATCCGGGCCCGCGGTTGTACCGCGTCTCCGACCTGTGTGTGTGAGGAGCTGTAACAACAAGCTAAATAATACAGTTGAGTGACTAATCGACTGTTGTTGCCGTCCCCGTTGCTACTGGAGACACGGGAAATGACACAACATGTTACGTACGGAGCCCCCCCGCCCCCCGCCCCCCCCAGAGGCCAGCTGAGCCACCGATGTGTGTGTGTGTGTGTGTGTGTCCTCTGTGTGTGTGTGTGTGTGTGTGTGGTGTGTGTTGGGGTGAGGAGGGGTGGGCGGCCTCTAACTCCTGACCCCCCGCCCACCCGCCAGTCAGGCCAGTGTGAAGTCTCGCTAATGAAGACAGCCCATGCAGCTTGTCTCTGAACCCCCCCGCCCCCCCCGCCCACCCGTCCCGTTTGATGTCGGTGATGCATTGTGACGTTGGGTCTCTCTCTCTTTCTGTCTGTCTCTCTGTCTCTCTCTCTCTCTCTCTCTCTCGCAGTGCACACGAGTCTGAGGAGGAGGAGGAGGAGGAAGAGGAGGAGGAGGAGGAGGGAACAACAATGGAGGAGGAGGACTTTTGTTGTCTCCTCCTCCTCGAGCATCCCGCCCCCCCCCCCCCACTTCCTGGCCTCGGATGCTGCCCTCGGTCACCCTGGGCTCAGTTTAATTACGGCCGCGGTGCCCCTGCTTTGGGAGACAATGACCGAGTCGACAGTCAAGAAGCCGACTCGGGAAGCGGTGGGTCAGACACACGCGCCGGTGGATCATATAATACTCGGACCTCCCCCCCGGACCACCGAGCCAACCCTCCGTTGGTCCCGGTTATTACCGTGTAAGACGTTGGCATATTATTAATTGGGCTATTTTGTTAATGACGTATGTGTTGTTTCCTCGTGCTCTTGGCAAAAATACGAACGCTATTAACCATTAACCGCCTCCCCCCTCCCCTACCCCCCACCCCCCCCCGACGACACAACCCCTGCGTTGAGTAACGGCGTTATAACGACAAAATAAAAGCTAATGGCACCGCACCAATAAACCCTGCATCCCCTGATTAAAAAGCGGTGCGTCACACGGTTCCAGAGGTCCACATCCGCACCCCAGCCCCCCGATCGTGGCTCCTCTCAGGTCCTCATCCTAGTAATCCGTCCTGGAACCTCCCCCCACCCCCCCCGCCTCGCCCCGGGAAGAGCGAAGATCGGTGACGCGTGAACGACCGGCGGCGATCGTTACCACCAATAAAACACACGAGCGGTTGAAGCCTCGATCTGACAGGACAGATGCGGTGGAAAAGAGGGAAGTACTAATTGGAATACCCCCCCCCTGCTATGAGGGGGGGTTTCATCCGGGCCCGCGGTTGTACCGTGTGTGTGAGGAGCTGTAACAACAAGCTAAATAATACAGTTGAGTGACTAATCGACTGTTGTTGCCGTCCCCGTTGCTACTGGAGACACGGGAAATGACACAACATGTTAAGTTTCTTTACTTTGTGTGTGTGTGTGTGTGTGTGTGAGTGTGTGTGTGTGTGTGTGTGTTGGGGGGGTGGGGGGTGTTGCAGAGGGGGTACCATTAGAAGTATCAGAAGAAGATGTTTGAAACGACCTCTGCCTTCCCACATCGTTTTGAGTAAGAGGTTAGAGGAGGAGGAGGAGGAGGAGGAGGTGGTGGAGGAGAGAGGGAGGAGAGGAAGGAGGAAGAGAGAGGGAGGAGGAGGAGGTGGAGGAGGAGGAGGAGAGGAGGAGGAGGAGGAGCAGCAGCGAGGAACGCAGGGTTAGTTTAATTCCTAACACTTCTCTAAAACTGCTGGTGCAGACACATGGTGTAGGACCGAGAAAACGAACACTTCTTGATTTACCAGAATAGCTCGCTGGTAAATTACGCTTCTTGTAAATCTCTCGGTGAGAAACGTTAGAAGTCGACGGCAGCGTTTATGTTTTTAGTCACTCCAGTCGCTCTCGTCGCTGGGTGGGGTCGTCCAGGAATGCTGGAGAAGACGTGCCGCTGGTTTACGGGGCTGCGAAGCTAAACATTTGCTGACTGATTCATTAAGTGTTAAGAAATGCGCCCCCCGCCCTCCCAGCCTCCCACCCTCGCGTGCACTGACAGCTGCAGACAACTTAAGGAGGCGGGGGGAGGCGGGGGAGGAGGAGTAACTCAAGCCCACCAGCGCAGCACAGCTATTTACCCACGCAGCCTGCACAAACATGCAGATTCAAACAGTGATGGATTAGGCAAGGAAGGGCTACCCCAGCCGGACACACCGACTGCACTAACACGCTTAAGAGAGTGTGTGTGTGTGTGTGTGTGTGTGTGTGTGTGTGTGTGTGTGTGAGTGTGTGTGCTGAGACTGAGTCCCAAGTGATGAAAGTGCCATTAGGACACAGGGGGAAGATCCTCACTCTGACAGGCCACCAGGGACTTATTAGGATCCAGTTTCTCCCTCCTCTCCATGTTAATCTGGGCCGGCGGGCGGGTGGGAGATCACCGCTTGGCTAAACAACAGGTAGATTCCGTCCCCATCTCCCACTCTTGGGATTAAATGGAAGCACTTAGAGTGCTTGGTCCAGTGTTTGTTTGCTTTAATTAAGGAGGGGGATAGCCGAGTGGTTAGCGGCCGTTTGAAATCCCAGCCCAAAAGGTTCTGGACTTTTGAACCCCCGACCCCTAAGTCCACAAGTCCACCAGCAGGCAGGCCTTAAACAAGATGGCTGAAACTGGCCACTTAACCCACTTTGGGTCAAAGCTGCTGTTAAGTTATAATGCGACACTGTTTGGATGCAATTGCCGCTTTTCGCCATAGCTGTCGCCAAAGAGCACGAAAGGGAAATCTCTGAGATCACCACTTTAAATGACTAAAACTTAAAATGGTAAAATAGAAACGTGCGGCTTGCCAGAGCCGACGGTAAATCCTGCGTGAGGTAATGAGTCGGGCTCACTTTAAGAAAGGTGAAATTAAGGTCTCTCTGTTAATCCTCATCAAACCTTATTGATGTACTGCAGCCAATCCCTCGTACTACTTGGTGCGGCATGAAAGGGGTCCGGGTTCAGGGCGGTCAGTGGCATTAGGAGGCCATCGCTCTGTTCTGTTAGAATAGTGATTGAGTGGGTGGAGAGTTGGACGGGACAGAGAGCAGAGACTCAACGGGTCAGTTGGCTCCAACCACAGGTGTGGACAGCCAAGATCGTGAGGGTGGGGTTGGGACACACACACACACACACACCATCTAACGTGGGCCTGAAAGCTTGGCTAGCGCCTCATTAGCGTCGGAGAGGGGAGCTAAGCTATGCAGTCATGTCTAAACCGATGAGTCGTGCGCAAATCGATTGATCCCGTCGCCGCGTCCGTATCCATTTCCCCGGTGATCATGTTTGGCCGTTTTTTTTGTGTTAACATGTCATCTGCCAATAGACAGATCGATCTCATGAAAACAACGGTTAATTGATCTGACAGTTAGAAAACATGGGGTCATTGCATGTCAAGCTTGTAACTTAGCGACACAATATTGCCGCATTGTTGCAATATTAATAATAATAATAATAATAATAATAAGTAGTGATTAAAATATTTAAGAAAAAAGATGCTTTATTATTTGAAACGTAATGGTGAAACAAAAGCGTTTCAGCTGACAGCATGAAAGCATTGAAGACATTTGAATGCAATTTGGTGCTCTTTTATTGCAGACAAAAACAAAACACAATTTATGGCTCGTTCATTTGTGACAAAAATCAAACATGGAAACGACAAATGTACAAAATAATTAGTCCGAAAATCTTTGACAACGGATAGAAAATGCAGCAGGGAAAGAGGAATCCTCCCCATGTAATCTTTGAACTGTGGCACCTCGACGCTCTGAAGACCAATGAATACTCTCAAAGTTACAGACCTCATAGAAAAAATATGTTTTTTAATAATAACAATAATAATAATAATACAAAAAAAAACAGCCAGCATATTTACAGGACAAGAATATTTTCAACAAATCTGGTCTGCTTTTTAGTTGTTGTTTTTTTACATGGATCTCCAACCTCCAATACCCCAGTGAAAATTTTAATGAATAGAAATTTTCAGGTTCAACTTTGTAACCGAGTCGTTACATGTGTCTGTTGTATTTCTATAAGGCATAACAAAATCAACCTTAAGTCAATCTTAATGTTTTTGTCGATATCAACAATATCTTAAATATCAAGCTGGAAGACAAAGGGACTCCTCCTGACCAATGATGATAATAATAATAATAATAATAATAATATGGTTTCCACAAACCCTTACAGTATCACGCCATTGCCGCCAAAAAGCATTTTCCCACCTAACTTTGACCCCCCCCCCCCTTAAGGCACCGACTGTGGCAACAGAAACGTGACTCACCACGACCATGTGCTCCGTGACGGAGGCTACACGCCAACCACACGCTAACACTAACCCACGATACACACCATGTACATACCAAGGCCTACGCCACGTCATGTGATCATCACGACAACGCACGAAAAAGACCGAAATCAGAGTACAACATCATGAAGCCCGCGGGCCAAATAATAACTTAATCTCTTTCCAATCCGAGCTGGACTGGCCGGATCCGGTCGAGACGAACACAACAGAACAAGCTCTGCCACACACACACACGCACACACACACACACACACACACGCGTATCTTTTGCATACACACTCTCTCAACTCGCTCTCTCTCGCACACAAACACGGCTTCTGAAGTTTCAGCCCCACGAATAAAAGTTGACAGAAAGAAATAACATGCGTGTGTGTGTGTGTGTGTGTGTGTGTGTGTGTGTGTGTGTGTGTGTGTGTGTGTGTGTGTGTGTGTGTGTGTGTGTGTGTGTGTGTGTGTGCGTGTGTGCACGCGTGAGCAGACACGGTGTGCCACACATCTCTGTGTGGTCAAACATGGCGAGGGGAAATAATGTAATTAAAAAGCCAGAACTCTTGAGGTGAACGCTACTCGTTGCATGTGGGCTTCACGGGCTTACGCAGCAGATGTAATGTGTGTGTGTGTGTGTGTGTGTGTGTGTGTGTGTGTGTGTGTGTGTGTGTGTGTGTGTGTGTGTGTGTGTGTGTGTGTGTGTGTGTGTAAAACGGGGAGGAAAGACGAGAGAGAAAAAAAGAATCTGAAAAGCAAAAGGCGAGGTGGTGGGGGTGGAGGGCGGAGAGATTAAAGAGGTTTATTCTGAGACATCTAAAGACCTCCTTGACTGCCACACAGTGGGGCCCGCAAATCGTACATAAAACCCCAATAAAACGCGGCCCGGTGAGAGAAACCTCAACCTCTGACTGGGCACCGCGAGTTTCACTTTATCAACACGCCACACCCGGGCTTGACCTCTCACCCCGCGCTCTCCCCCTCCCCCATCCCCTGAATCCCCTCATGAAAAATGGGGGAATTCCTCGTCCCCTTTGCGAGCGGCGAGGGCTTCGCGGAGGCCACTGTGATCATTCAACCTCAACCCGGTGGTGGGGAGCGGCCCAAGGTCGTATCAACCAATCAGAGATGAGGTGACGTTTGCTTCAACAATGTGTCTCACGCAAGCTTGTTGTTAGTCGTTGGTGGGGGGGATGGGGGAGAGTAGTGGGGGAGAACAGCACTCCCCTAGGTGCTGCTCAGGAAACAGGGTGGTGGGGAGAGTTTAAAGCTATATTTCACTGTGTGTACGCAACATTGATATTTACTGTATAACGTCCCATAGGAGTTCCTGAGCAACCGCACACACACACACACGCACGCACACACACACGCACGCGCAGAGACACGCACACACACACTCACACACTCGAGCACGCCCTCCCCGTAATCAGTAGTGATGTCGGCCGTTCCCCTCCATTACATCACTCACTGGTTTAAGAAGCATCAAACGTTGGGTTTTTTCCCTCCGTATCCGGGGTCATTTACAGCACATCAAAAAGGGTGTGTGGGATATTAATATCGCCAACATAAAAAGGCCGCTCGGGGTGTTAGTTCTGAAGTTCTGAGTTTGTCGTTTTTAAAAAAAGATGAGACTTGACGTGGCGGGCGGGTGACGACGGGCGCGACAACACTGTTCAGCGGCTTCACCGCGCGTGGAGCTCAAAACCTCGGCTTAAGAAAACAAGCAGGGGAAGAACACGTACTGTATATGTTGAATTGTGTATGTGTTCGCGGATCGAGGAGGAACAGCGATCCTAGGCCGGCGCGCGCACACACACACACACACACACACACACACACCGCCGCCGCCAGTCTCTCCACATTGGATGTGACACCGCATGTTCCCACAAGCGGCGTCACGCCCATGTAGCCGAGCGCGCCCACGTGGTCGGTCTTCACGTCTCCCCGGTTCCTTTGAAATAACGATCGAGCGGATTAGAAACGTGCGGCTTGCCAGAGCCGACGGTAAATCCTGCGTGAGGTAATGAGTCGGGCTCACTTTAAACGCTCTTCACAAAAGAGAAGAGTCGGGGTGTGATTGACCTCAACGTGTCACTGAGCCTCGCTGCAGCCGCCCTCCCTTTTAACCAATGTCACCCGAGCACGTCCGCCCCCCCCCCCCCCCCGCCACCCCCGTGATGAATTGTAGCTTCAAAAGCGAAACACTGTCATTTGCAGCCATAAGTGTCTCTTGCTGCCTGCACGGAAAAAAAAAGTCCATTGCAGGCAAAACGTGTTCATTTTCAGAATGCCGTTGCGTCGCAGAAGGGCTGTAGTGTATTTAAGTAATGCTCAAGCAAAGATATAAATACTTGACTGACTCTGGGTTTTAAAAAAAGACCTCCACCCTAATCCTCCACCCCAACCCAACCAGTGACCCAGGACAGGTGCAGACACAAACAAGCAGAAACAGAGAAACTCGGGAGAAGCTCACGTCCATATTTTGAAGAGCTCGCGGCTACGGAGATCAGCATCAGAGAGGAGGGTTGCCTGCTTCGTCCTCGCTGCCCCGAGAGCGTTTGAAACACGATCCCCTCCCAGACTTAAGTCCTTAAGGTAAGTGGTTACAATCTAGGCGGAACGCCACCTCCATTCAGAAACAACCGAAGCGGGGAACTTCTCACTGTGGTCTTGAATCACGTTGCGCACTTCAGAAGAAACGCCATCTTGTCGCGGAACGTCGTTGAATCCCCCCCCTCCCCCCCTCAAGTACCAGAGTCCCTCGTCCACCCTCCTCCTCCTCCTCCTCCGCATCCTCCTCTTCCTCAGACGTACCACTCCCGGCGCGAGATCACCGACCCGTCCATGTGGGACACGTAGTCGCTGTCCACTCCGTTGTCGTAGCAGTCCTCCGGCAGGTAGGGGGAGCCGTTCACCGTGGAGCTGTGCACCGGCGGCCCGCAGGGGTGCACGTTGTGGCTGTTCTTGTAGTGCTCGGGGTAGTAGCCGTCCTCGGCGCGGCCGTCCACCCCCCGCTCGCTCCCCCAGTCGTCGCGGTCCTTCCGCTCGCTGGGGTACTCCGGGTAGATGATGTCCCCGCCGCCGCCGGGCTTGGGCTTCAGGTCCTGGCTGCTGCCCTTCCCGCCGCCGCCGCTGCCCTTGTCCCCGTAGACCTCCTGCAGCTCGTGGGGCTGCAGCACGTCCAGCTGGGACTCCTTCTGCATGTCGGAGGGCCCCAGGTACTGCTTGGTGTAGTAGTCGCCGCGGAAGGTGCGTCGCTGGCGCATGCAGCACACGGCGGCCAGCACCAGCAGCAGCGCCAGGAGCAGCACGCCGCCCACCGCCCCGCCCACCACGGTGCCCAGGCTGCCGTCGGGCAGCGAGGCCAGCGTGGGCGAGGTGAGCGGGGAGCGACGCTGGTCCGACGACGTGCTGGTGCCCGACGTGTCCCCGTGCAGGGCGGCGGCGGTGGTGGTGGGGGCGGCGGTGGTGGGGGGAGGGTCTGTACAGAGAGAGAGAGAGAGATAGATAGGGGGGTGGAGGGGGGAGAGGGGGGAGAAGGACAGGAGGTCGTTAGGTGGACAGAAAGCACTGCGGGGACAGTGTGATGGTAGGGGTACCGATTAGGGGGGCGGCCGTGGGCATCGAAACAAGAGACACAAACAGAACATGAAGACGAATCGGACGTTGCACCTCGGGAACACTGTGATGCAGCATCCCTGCGGAATAAAAGAAAATGGCTGCACTGACAAGACAGGATTTATCGACAGATCCTGTGGAACAAAAAAGGGGGGAAATGATAAAAGGAGGGGCAGAAGACCTTAAGTGCTCAATGGCATTGGAGACACTGTGTGAGCGAGAGAAGAGAGAGAGGGAGAGAAGCAGAGAGAGAGAGAGAGAGAGAGAGAGAGAGAGAGAGAAAGAGAAAGAGGGAGAGAGACAGATATAGAGAGAGAGAGACAGAGAGGGCATCGACTCACTAAACATGTGAGTGAGTACTAGCAGTTATTTCCCTCTTCCCCTCCCCGGGGCTTCCAGAGAAGAAGACAACACAGAGGCTGATGGGACTCGTCCTCCAGCGACATGTGGCTGGAGGGATGGAGCGAGAGAGCGAGAGAGAGAGAGAGAGAGAGAGAGAGAGAGAGAGAGAGAGAGGTCCCTGCGGAGCACGAAGGTCAGACTCAGCAGCTCCTCACTATTGACCCCTAGGCTCTGGGACGGAGGCAGCCTGACACCACCAGTCCATCTCTGGAAGGGAACATCAAAGCCCTGGCAGCAGAGCGAGGTGACTTAGCACTACGCCCAGGCTGGGATCCATAACGCCTCTCAGAGGGCGCCCGCCATCAAACACTGCACAGTCCCCCCCCTCTCCGGGGACGTAATGACTCCTGGCCCACACTGAGAGGGGAGACTCCAACCAGCTGAAGTCAAAGACTCAGAGAGGGGAGACTCCAACCAGCTGAAGTCAAAGACTCAGAGAGGGGAGACTCTAACCAGCTGAAGTCAAAGACTCAGAGAGGGGAGACTCTAACCAGCTGAAGTCAAAGACTCAGAGAGGTGAGACTCTAACCAGCTGAAGTCAAAGACTCAGAGAGGGGAGACTCCAACCAGCTGAAGTCAAAGACTCAGAGAGGGGAGACTCTAACCAGCTGAAGTCAAAGACTCAGAGAGGGGAGACTCCAACCAGCTGAAGTCAAAGACTCAGAGAGGGGAGACTCCAACCAGCTGAAGTCAAAGGCTCAGAGAAGGGAGACTCTAACCAGCTGAAGTCAAAGACTCAGAGAGGGGAGACTCTAACCAGCTGAAGTCAAAGACTCAGAGAGGTGAGACTCTAACCAGCTGAAGTTAAAGACTCAGAGGTGAGACTCTAACCAGCTGAAGTCAAAGACTCAGAGGTGAGACTCTAACCAGCTGAAGTTAAAGACTCAGAGGTGAGACTCTAACCAGCTGAAGTCAAAGACTCAGAGGTGAGACTCTAACCAGCTGAAGTCAAAGACTCAGAGGTGAGACTCGTAACCAGCTGAAGTCAAAGACTCAGAGGTGAGACTCTAACCAGCTGAAGTCAAAGACTCAGAGGTGAGACTCTAACCAGCTGAAGTCAAAGACTCAGAGGTGAGACTCTAACCAGCTGAAGTCAAAGACTCAGAGGTGAGACTCTAACCAGCTGAAGTCAAAGACTCAGAGGTGAGACTCTAACCAGCTGAAGTCAAAGACTCAGAGGTGAGACTCTAACCAGCTGAAGTCAAAGACTCAGAGGTGAGACTCTAACCAGCTGAAGTCAAAGACTCAGAGGTGAGACTCTAACCAGCTGAAGTCAAAGACTCAGAGGTGAGACTCTAACCACACTCACCAGCTGAATTAACCGCAAACAAGATGAGACAAATCCATGGAAGAACCAAAGACCCATGGAGAGAAGGGTGTGGTGGGCTAGGGGGCCAGGGGGGTCGAAGGTCAATAGACTGATAGACCACTGAGCACCCACCTTCCTTTGTTAGTTGGTGTTAACCCTCCACCGCCCTCTTAATCCCCCCCAGCCTCGACCCAGGCCCTGGAGGAGGGGGGAGGGGGGAGGAGAGGGGTGTGGAGGGGGGAGGGTGTGGAGGGGGGACACGGTAGCAGACCATCTGCGTCCACATAGCCGACCGACAGAGTTCAGCAGCCAACGCCACCGGAGGCCACGGATGCAACTGGGAGGGCTGTGGGCTCGGCCAGGCCCTCACCGCAGGGGACAGAGAGAGAGAGCGAGAGAGCGAGAGAGAGACATGAGAGGCAGCACTGCCTGCTCATCTCTCCTCATCTCATCTCGTACATCGAGGGAAAGCCAGGATAATTGCCCAGCGCACGTCCTTCCTGGACAGGATGCCGGCCGTGCTCTCGTAGCGGAGCACGACTCCAAAACGGGGCCCATAAACAGATGGAACCTGACAGCGTTTCTGGGGCGCATCCAGCTCCCCCCTTCTTCTCTCTCCCTCTCTCTCCCCTCTCTCTCTCTCTCAACGGTGAGAACGAGAGGAATGGTGTGCCGGGAGGAATACGCGTCTGCACGCAGAGCAGTCGTTTTGTTTGGACACGGATTAAAAGGAAAAGGGAGAAAGGGGGGAGAGAAAGGAGGGAGACGGAAGAACGGAGGGGGGACGACGCCGAGTTCTTGCGGCGTGATGCGCGTCTGAGACCGGAGCATTGGGGGGGAACGAGGCAGTGAGCGGAGGAGGAGGAGGAGGAGGAGTTCAGTGAGCAGTCCGCTGTCTGACAAGCGCTTTGACTCATAAAAATTACAACATGCCAAAAAGTGAAAGCTGGGAAACTCTGGGAAACCCTAGACCTGTCTCTTTTCTTCGTCTCTGCTTGTTTTCTTTTGTACAACTGATTTCCAACTAATCTGTCTTAAGCACACAGCGGCTCTGCATGTATACATACATAAGTGTTCACCAGACACTATTTTATGGGTGGGAAAATACTCACTCACTCCATATGTGCACAAAGAGGGTGTGTGCATGTGTATGTGTGTGTGTGTGAACAAAGAGGGTGTGTGCATGCATACGTGCGTACGTACGTTTGTGTGTGTACGTGTGTACTTGCGTGTGTGTGTGTGTGCACGTGTGTGTGAGAACACCACGCCATTGTGTCCAACCCTGAAACCTGACCTTGAAGAAAACAAAGAGAAATGGCTACACTGGTGGATGCTTTGCAGAGTTTGCGCTCCAAGCCAGCATGGGTGGTGGAGGAGGAAGAGGAGGAGGAGGAGGAGGAGGAGGAGGAGGAGGAGGAGACGACTCGGACACGGACACTCTCTTCCTCTATCTCAGAAATCTAATGTTGCCAAGACCACAACAGTGAATCCTTTTGGTATCGATAGTGTGTGTGTGTGTGTGTGTGTGTGTGTGTGTGTGTGTGTGTGTGTGTGTGTGTGTGTGTGTGTCTCTCTCTCTTTGGGGGTAAGGAATGCGTGAAAGCCGAGCAGGGTAGAAACAGCTCCATGGTGGCTTAGCTCAACTTGACACAGGCTAATCTTACTGAGAGAGAGACACACAAGAGACACAGAGGGAGAGAGGGACACAGACACAGAGGGACACAGAGACACAGAGGGAGAGAGGGACACAGAGACACAGAGGGAGAGAGGGACACAGAGTCACAGAGGGAGAGAGGGACACAGAGACACAGAGGGAGAGAGGGACACAGAGACACAGAGGGAGAGAGGGACACAGAGACACAGAGGGAGAGAGGGACACAGAGAGACAGAGGGAGAGAGGGAAACAGACTCAGAGGGAGAGAGGGACACAGAGACACAGAGGGAGAGGGAGGGACACAGAGACAGAGGGACAGAGGGAGAGAGGACACAGAGACACAGAGGGAGAGAGGGACACAGAGACACAGAGGGAGAGAGGGACACAGAGTCACCAGAGGGAGAGAGGGACACAGACAGAGGGAGAGAGGGACACAGAGACAGAAGGGAGGAGAGGACAACAGCTCAGAGGGAGGAGAGGGACACAGAGACACAGAGGGAGAGAGGGACACAGAGAGACAGAGGGAGAGAGGGAAACAGACTCAGAGGGAGAGAGGGACACAGAGACACAGAGGGAGAGAGGGACACAGAGACACAGAGGGAGAGAGGGAAACAGACTCAGAGGGAGAGAGGGAACAGAGACACAGAGGGAGAGAGGGACACAGAGTCACAGAGGGAGAGAGGGACACAGAGTCACAGAGGGAGAGAGGGACACAGAGTCACAGAGGGAGAGAGGGACACAGAGACACAGAGGGAGAGAGGGACACAGAGACACAGAGGGAGAGAGGGACACAGACACAGAGGGAGAGAGGGACACAGAGACACAGAGAGAGAGAGGGACACAGAGACACAGAGGAAGACAGGGACACAGAGACACAGAGAGACAGAGAGAGACACACAGAGACAGAACACAGAGAGAGAGACCAGAGACAGAGACAGAGAGACAGACACAGAGAGAGAGAGAGACACAGAGACAAAGAGAGAGTGACAGAGATGGAGAGAGACACAGAGACACAAGAAAGAGAGACAGAGAGGAGTGACAGAGATGGAGAGAGACACAGAGACAGAGCAGAGGACAGAGAGATGAGTGACAGAGACTGGAGGAGACACAGAGAAAGAGGAGAGAGCGACAGAGATGGGAGAGAGTCCACAGAGACACGAAAGAGAGACAGAGAGAGAGTTGACAGAGATGGAGAGAGGAACCAGGAGCACAGAAATGAGAGAGAGAGAGAGTGACAGAGATGGAGAGAGAGTGACAGAGATGGAGAGAGAGCGACAGAGATGGAGAGAGACACAGAGACCACAGAAAGAGAGACAGAGAGAGAGTGACAGAGATGGCGAAGAGACACAGAGACACAGAAAGAGAGAAGAGGAGAAGAGCGACAGATGGACAGAGACACAGAGGACACGAAAGAGAGACAGAGAGAGAGCAGACCCGGACTAGACACAGAAAGAAGACAGAGAGGAGCGACAGAGATGGAGAGAGACAGAGAGACAGACACACAGAGAAAGAGAGAGAGCGACAGAGATGTAGAGACACAGAGACAGACAGAGAAAGAGAGCGAGAGAGAGAGACAGAGAGACAGAGAGAGGGACAGATGGAGAGAAGAGACACAGAGACAGAGTTCTAGAGCGACCAGAGTCTACAAACACTGTGATCCACGCAGGTCTCATAAACATGATTTAAAATCGACTGCCAAGAAATGCATGAAAAAAAGAAGATTAGACGGACAGAGATGGAAAAAGACAGAATGACGTCTGGCGGATATGGAAAATGATTGAGAGGCACATGAACAACTCGTGTCCCGCACCTTGGATCCAGAGGTGGACGTCTAGACTGCGCAGGCCGATGTCGTTCATGACCTCGCATCTGTACACCCCGGAGTCGTTGCGGTCCAACGGCCTCGTGAAGGCAAAGCTGTAGTTGGAGATCTGCACTCCGTCGGGCATCGGACCGTCCATCCTGCAGAAAGGTTTACATTTGTGTCATTCAAATAATACACTAAAACCTAGTCACTCAATATAAGATCAAAGGTCACTCGCGAGCCATGTGCGCGTATGCCTGTGTGTGTGTGTGTGCGTACCTGTGTGTGCGTACCTGTGTGTGCGTGTGTCGTGTGTGTGTGTGCTACGTGTGTGTGGTGTGCGTGTGTGTATGGCGTGTGCGTGTGCGCGCGCGCGCTGTGCGCGTATGTGTTGTATGTATATGCTGTACCCACCTCATCCAGGTGAAGTGGCGGGCGGGGGGGTTGGCCTTGGCACCGCACTCGAGCCTCACGTCCTTCTGACCCACATACCAGTTCTTGTCGTTGCCCAGTATCGACACCACGGGCGCGACTGCGGGGAACAATGGAGCCCAAGAAACGTTAAGCGCCTGCCTGGAACCGCTCAACGATTGACCAAAACGTGAGCTCATTCGCCGAAAACACACATTGGCTTTTTCGTTGATCGTGTCAAAATATACATTTAATTTTGCACTTTAAGATTCTGCTCTTATCCCAGCTATTATGCAGGCAACCTAGCAATTATGATCGCTTGAAACCCGCGCTATTCTTATCTTTATGTACCACAGCGATAGCGTCCCTTTCAACGAATGCACTTATTGTAAGTCGCTTTGGATAAGTGTGTCTGCCAAATGCCCGATATGTAAATGTAAAATGTACATTTGTTTTGCCCATAGATAACACCCTAATGGTATTCATGAAACGTTATCTTCTCTTAATCTTTTGATATGATCCTGTATTGTGTGTTCTGAGCTCGCCTATAGAGTGAAGACAGACAGACAGCCTCTGAGCCGTTGGCCACCAGCATCTGAATCCCTCCCGGGCTATAAACCTTCATCAGTGTTACGTTACAAGGGGCCCAAATACTAGTCAAAGGGCCACTGCTTAATCATTCAATGTGACCTCTGCGTGCATAATGACTAATTAGCTTTATTCATAAACAAACAAAGTGTGTGTGTGTGTGTGTGTGTGTGTGTGTGTGTGTGTGTGTGTGGTGTGTGTGTGTGTGTGTGTGTGTGTGTGTGGGGTGGAAAATAAATAAATGATAACGATAATAAGAAGGAGCAGATTGGAGTGCGGTGGAGGGGAGAAGGCAGCCAGGCCAACCAGGAACACAACAGACAGCCACGCAGAGAGGCGCCGCCCCGTAGCCTAGCGCTGGCTAATAATAACTAACTACACCGCGGCACGCCGAGACAAACAAACACGAGCTACGCGGGACGGGAGCGCAGCGAAATGAACTGAACTGAACCGCCCCCCCCCCCCAGCACCGCCGCCAGCAACGCCGCCAGCACCGCCGCCGCCTCCGCCAAC
The DNA here is from genome assembly GCA_002895965.2 of Coryphaenoides rupestris. Lineage (NCBI taxonomy): Eukaryota > Metazoa > Chordata > Actinopteri > Gadiformes > Macrouridae > Coryphaenoides > Coryphaenoides rupestris. Next base: position 112,069 of record PIJE02001312.1, read on the forward strand.
AACAGATGCTCCCCTGTAATAACATGTAGCAAACAATGACGCAAGAATATCCAATTTCTGGGGTCTTGATTTCCACCGAGGAGGAGGAGGAGGAGGATGAGGAAGTCATTGTGGCGCTGGCTGTGATCGAGGCCTCCTGGTCACTGCGTCCGCTGACCTTTCCCTCCACCTCCACCTCCACCCCCCCATCCCAAGCCAAACCAAAAGACAGTGCTTCATTTGCACTCGGCAAACATCGCCTTGCCGCTGCCTCAGACTTGATTCATTGCGCTCAGAACGGAAGCCTCATCCCCCTTCCTGTATTCACCTTGGCTTTCTGCATCTCCACCCGACCGGCCATCACCCCACCCTCCTCCCCCTCCGCCACGCCGCCAATCTCCTCCACTCCCACCGCCACTCCCCCCCCACCAATCTCCTCCCCTCCCCCCGCCAATCTCCTCCACTCCCACCGCCACTCCCACCGCCACCCCGCCAATCTCCCCCCCACCCCCCGCCAATCTCCTCCCCTCCCGACCCCCCCCCACCCTCCCATTGCTTCTGCCTCGCACGCTGATCAATATTTCATAAAACACCTTCATTAGGCTGCACTCACGCAGTCCAAACAGATCCTTTCCTGCGCGCCGCCCGCCAAGGAAGCACGCATCGATGATTATAACGTTAGGATGGCTCTTAAATGGCCCTTTATGGACGGCGGGAGGGAGGGAGGGCGGGAGGGATGGGGGAGGGGCGGAGCGTAAATCAGTCCGTCGATGTGGCTTAATACGGATAAGATGGACCGAGTCTCGCTGGGCGCCACAGCGGCATGGCGAATTATCATAAAACCCGCACCGTCATGTTATATACGTTCAAGAAGCTTCCCGCTGCGAGGGGGAAGTACCCTGCTAAAAGGTCAGGGAGCGATGAAATAAACCAGCCGATGGATCATCGCTCAGGGTGCGTCATAAAAAACTAATGATAAATCTATACTTTGCATTTGTTTCCCCCCCCCCCCCCTATTTACCAATTGAACGAATTTGTGAAATTCTGTATTTTAGCAGGGACAGAGCATTAACCTTATAACACGGGAGAGATGTTATGTACCGGGCTTAGCAAATTGCTATTTTCCGCACGTAGTCCCTGGGCAGGTAAGTAAAATAATGAAATAGCACAAAGATGACACATTAACAGAGTACAAAAATACTACGGTAATCAATAAACGTATACAAACACAATCATCCCCACATCCCCGCCCCCTCCCCACCAACAAGGCTAATTTACAAACGTGTACAACTTTGCTGTGTGAGTATCCAGTGTTTTTGTCCGACGGGAAAAGGTTTTAAAATGAAGACACTTTCATTAAGGAGCAGGTAGGGTTTGGGGTTAGGGCGACTTGCTCCAGGGTACCAACAAGTAAAGACTGCTGACGTTGGGGATCGAACCCAAAAACTTTCAGCATCCACTAGCAGCCACTCAAGCATCCGGCCCCTGAGCAACTTTATGAATTTTGTCAGAGTGGAAAAATAGACCGGCCAAGCAGTTGTTTTTAATATGTAATAAAACCGACCAATATCACTTTTCCACGGATACAGATTTTCGGATGCAAAATTTCATTTTTTTCTCCAACTCATTTTAAATTACGACCTTTTGTACTTCCTGTGAAATCGGTTCGCTGTGGAGTATTTGCACGATGATACCCGGGGAGTTTGGAGACTTTCCATCGTGACTTTCTAAACGTTTGGGATTAAGGTAATTGGATACTGTGTATTAGTAGAGAATTATTAAGAGAATGCACAAGACCACGTTTCATTTCACATCGGGCGGATGCGGGATCCCAACAGTCCACAGACGTCAGCAAAGTGGAGTCAGAAAGTCAGAATCACGAGCATCTACCATCACAATGTGATCTCAGCTCGTTGGAGGCTAAATATATCAAAAAGTTCTCCCTGCTAGAAATAACTGGCTGGCAATTAGGTAATAGACTTTCTTTTGTTCCTTTTCTGGTGATCCGTCATCCAGAATAGCATGTGTGTGTGTTTTCTCTTTGACAGACTCTTTGCTGCGGTGTATTCTGACTGAAATGTTGCACACACTACCTTGTTGTTTGAAGTATCCCCAAACGCTGTAAGCCCTGCGTCTCAATTGGAACTTAAGAGCGCCGTGTTTCCAATGAGAGCACTCACACCGGCGCCAGCCTACCACCAGGGCCCATCATATTAAATACATAACAAGACCTAATAAAATGGATCTTCTGAGGCCGGGTTGTCCTTTCTACGACACAGCATCGTTGTCTGGAGGAGCTGCACTCAAGGGTCACCAAGGGTGAAACCCGAAAGCCACAGACTTCCTTCACAGACATAGCATTTATTTGTGATATTCTAGATATTTCCAGATATTTTATTCTTTGGGGGAGAAACCAGACACATTTTCAGACCATCTGGTGGTATTAAAGATTTTCCTGTAGATAAATGTCGGTAAAGTCAGTATCTATTGCTGAACGAGTCAACACAATGGTGACTGAGCATTTGGCCCACTGATGAAAGCCCTTGCATTTGCAGTATTTATTGATATCACAAGTTGCCTTTCTTGCACGAGATTAAAAAGTCAGTGACGCATTTTCCATCACCCACAAGTCACATGGATGTCCGCCAGAGAGCATAAGTGGAAGTTTTTCCGGTCTCTGCTAGAGTAAACAAAGTATCCGCCACTAAACAACTGCCAGCGGACTGACGTCACCTATACGACACTGTTTGGATGCAATTACTGCTTTTCACCATAGGCGTCGCCGAAGAGCACAAAACGGAAATCTTCCGAGATCACCACTTTAAAGGCCTGCGATACTCACACTTCACGTTGAGGGCGAAGGGGATGCGGAAGTCGGTGGTCAGCGCGGGGTGGCGCACCACGCAGGTGAGGCTCTGGCCCTGGCCGTGGCTCCGCGGGCGCCACACGTAGTGCGCCTGGACGGTGGCCGTGCCGTTGGCCTCGTCCTGCGTCGCCGGCTCCGAGCGGCCGTCCAGCGCCGTCTCCCAGGACACGGCGGCGGCGGGGCGGCCGCGCTCAGCGACGCACGTGGCCACCACCGTCTCGGCGTCGCCGTCCAACAGCGGCGCCGGGCCCGCCGACACGTACACCTTGGGCTCCACTGTTGAGGAGGAGGAGGAGGATAGGACAGGATAGGAGGGGGAGGAGGGGAGTACAGGAGGAGGAGAAGATGAGAGGAGCAGGAGGAGAAGAAGAAGAGTACAGAACAGCAGGGGGAGGAGGAGGAGAGGAGGGGGAGGAAGAGGAGAGGACAGGAGGAAGGAGGGGAGTATAGGAGGAGGAGGAGAAGAGAGGGAGAGGGGATGGAAAGAGAGGAGATGCATGTTATAGCAGATGATTATTGATCTTTACAGACTATGTGAATATGAATAAATAATGGGCATCATAATGGAAGGAGTGGCTGCAGTACACTCAAGCGCCGGGGGAAGAGGAGCCAGTCTACATGTCTTCTTTACGTTGGTATTTATTAAAAATGGATGCACAATGCCCTCCCACCACAGAGGAGCACTTTACCTAAGCGGACTCATCTGTGGACTGCAGCAGGTCAGATACATTGAGTGTAGCGTCACTAACTTAAACCATGACGGCCCGTGTGTTTTGTGTTTAATAGTCCTGTAACACACACACACACACACACACACACACACACACACACACACACACACACCACCACAGTCTTGACACTTTGGTAATTTGTTCACACAAGTACATCGATTTGCACACATGCGCACGCACACAACGCACAGGCGCACACACCCAAATTCTTCTCTTTAATATCATTCCCATTAAACAGACAGTAATAGTAGCCCGGGCCAAGTCAAGTCGCCAAACAGCACAGTGTCTTGAGGGGGGGGGGGGGGGGGGTGGTGGTTCGTTTACTGCCGTTCTGTTCCACGGCTGTACGGGCCGGCGGCGTCGGGTTACCCCGGGCTGCTTCCTGCAGGAGGACGAGGAGGACTCCGGCTAGCGGCGGGGGTTGAGACGTCGCGCAGAATGATCCTCCCAAACAAATGGGGAGTCACAACAGATCCATCCCAGTCGGTCGGAGGAAACAAGGGAAGGTGGGGGGAGGAGGAGGAGGAGGGATATGCGTAACACAGATCTCAGATACCTGTTGCGGCAGGAAGGAAGTTACGATAAAGGAAGTCGGGGTATTATTCTCCTGAGGCACCGCGTGTCCGACGCTCCGACGTTTTATAATACGCAACCCGTCCTGTCAGCGTTTACGGCTGACGGGGTTTTATGGAAGACCGGGCGGGGGGGGGGAGGAAACAGTCCAAAAGGGAGAGGAGAGAGGGAGGAGGAGAGCTGCATAGGAAATCATATTAACAGAGGTTACAGTCAGTCCACCAGCTGAACTGCTATATCTCTCTTTTCCATCATTCTGCTCCCTCTCTCTCTGGCCCTTTTCTGGACAATTTGTTCCGTTTTCCAGATCGGTGTGTGTGGTTGTTTTTTTTTTTTTTAAACTTCCTACTCCTGCACTAATGTGGATAAAATCCTCCAACAGTTGCTCCACTGTAACCGTGATAGCCTTAGTCACGGACACACACACACACCACACACACACGCACACACACACGCCAGCCGTACGCCACATCGGGGCCAACATTTGCGAGACATCTGGCAGCCTCCTCCCCGGCCCGGCAGCGCGCTTCAAGATACGACGACGGCGTACCCTAATAACCCCTCGACGTTTCAGCTTCCAAAAATAACGCGTCCACGCCTCCTCCACGCCCAGAGCGAGGGGAAAGGGGGAGGGGAGGGGAGAGAGGAGGGGAGGGGAGGGGAGAGAGAGCCTGCCCTTCCCCAGCCCAGGGTCTCGCATTCTTAAATCACTTCGTTCTTCTGTTGCTCCTCCGCACCCTGACCCCCACCCACCATCCCCTCCTTCTCCTCCTCCTCCTCCTCTTCCTCTTCCTCCTCCTCAGACCACGCACAGTAGCGGCTCTATGTCAGGGTGGGACAGGGCGTGTTGTCGGGTAAGCCCCTCTCACAATGACGTGTTCATTTGGGGAACCTGTCAGGGAGAGGCCGGGCCGTGCTGTCGAGGGGAAAAACACACACACACACACACACACATACACACATACACACATACACACACACAAAAAAAGGCCGAAAAAGAAATGGGCAAAAAACGATTTCCTGTCCGGCGGCGAAAAAACGCTAGCTCCGGACCTTCCCCGCCCACCTGGGCTCCCGGGGGACAACCGGCCCCTGTGACTGTGCTGTGCTGTGCTGTGCTGTGCTGTGCTGTGCTGTGTGTACACTGCACACTGCACCAGCAGCGGACAGGGGCCCCCGCGGAATGGATCGCTCCGACTGTTAGCACAGCACGCAGCGGACAGATGGGGCCGGTCTCACCGAGTCTGTGTTTCTTAAAGGTGTTTGATTTGATTTATGCGCGCGGACGTCGCGGCGGTTCTAAATAATAGCGCGTGCGTCCCGGCGTCAGGCTCAGCAGGATTTTGCCGCCACCTCGCGCCTACGCAACCGGTGGTCCAGAAATGTCATGATTCGGCACAAAAAAACTAAAAACACCTCCTCGTTGGAATACGGACTAATAAGCAGAAATAATGCAAAAGGAAAACACACTGACCACTGTTAAACTCACAGTGCTCCTAACTCCTTTGTAGGTTGGGTCATTTTCGAAGTTTGTTTCTATGTTCGACGTCTAAAAGCTCTAAACCTCTAAAAGCTAAACACTGTTCAATGGCGTTTACCCATGAGCTTGGGTCACAAAAGGTCATTTACATTTGTTCCGTGTCACCGCTGGATTCCTCTTCATCAAGTTTTAACCTTCCCTTTTTTCTGGTGAACGGGAAACTTTTGGCGACCAAAGCATTATTTCCCACAGAATTTTGCAGGGGTGGACAACATGAACATTTCGAGAGTGTGTGTATGTGTGCGCGTGTGTGTGTGTGTGTGTGCGAGACTAGTGACCCCTTGTAACGAAACAGGGCGAGTTCACACCAGATCGGGTGGTTTAAAAGTGCAAAGGAATCACATTTCTGGAACATTCATGAACGTTCCATGGACCCCCCCCCCCCCCTCCCCCCGCGTCTGCCATAGTCTGTGGGACGGGGTTCTCTAAGGGTAAATCTATGGATTTGCTAGCATCACAAATAGCCACAGTACGGGTCAGTACAACCTAACCCATGTAAACGCTAGGTCACACTGTTCTGCTAGTTCATATGAAACAGTATTTGGGTTCGTAGGGGGAATACCACAGGCATGCATGTAACACAACTGAATAAATCAGTTTAAAATCCTATCGAGGAACCAAGGCGGTGGTATCTTTAAGTATATTTGAAGTCAGTACTTAACGACATCAAATACACCACACGGGACGTTGCCACGATCAAATTAAACAGAAAAATGAGAACATACAAATGAAGTGTTTCAGCAGTCTCTTATTTCAGCAGAAATGATTCACACAGAAAAACTGCCTCAGAGTCCACCCGCCAGCGAAACAACTAAAATTGGAAATTGATTTTAGCTGAGATAGCCGTCCGCTTCTCATATACTGGAATATTGCGGTGTGCCGTGTTGGTCATTCAATTTCTTCGAATGAAAAGTATCTTATAAAAAGGAAGAGCTGCATAAGCCCCCCCCCGAAGAAAGATCCTGCTGTTTTGGGGTCAATGCAGTTAAGAAGACTTCTTATTTTCCCCTGCTCTTCTCTTCTTTCCTTATGGAGTACGTTCCCTTCCTTTACTTTACAGGAGCTTAAAGCTGCTGAGATCAGACACTGACAATTACACTGCGCCGTCAGAAAACGAGAACAAGAAAACGAAGACATCTCCGGAGGACTGGTAACTCCGCTCCGTTCCCACGAAGCGCAGTTCCAGAGAGCCTTCATATTTCAACACATAATGCTTCTCATATGCATTTCAACACAGCCATGCATCAGAATCCCCGCTCCGCGCCAAGTGAGTTGAACGCTCAAGTGAAAAACAAGCGTGTGTGCGTGTCTGCGTGCGTGTGTGTGTGTGTGCTAAAATGGGAGAGCGGGAGAAACGGCTGTGAATGCTGCACAATGACAAACAGAGGGCCTCCTGACTAGCGACGGGAGAAACCGAGCTCTCGGGGAGCTCCCAGACACTGTGGCTGTGACAGGAGCACTTAATGTAGCCACTCGTTAGTCACCAGGGCCTGCCTGCCAGACTCTCTGGAGGCAGACGTGGACGTGTGCCGTGTGCAGCAGCAGCAGCAGCAGCAACCGAACGTCCCTCACCAACACCAACACCGCCCGACCCGTCAACTCCAGAAGGAGGGGGGAACATGGTGCAAAACGTGCCGACCGCAGGCTTCACCCGTTCAACTTCCAAAAAAAGACGTTGATGAGATGTTTCCGCCGGTGTCCACATGGTGTGTGGTTGGTATGTGTATGTGTGTGTGTGTGTGTGTGTGTGTGTGTGTGTGTGTGTGTGTGCCCGTCCGCCCCCCCGCACACGGCGTGGGATATACATGCATTATGCAAGTGTACACAGTCGGCCATTGCTGATTGACTTGGTGGTAGGCTGAGAAAGCATAGCATTTGGGAAAAGGGGGTGTGGTTGCCTGCATTTGCAGTTTTGTTTGGATTAAAGGCTGGGAATCTGCATAGAATGTAGCCGTAAGTTTGGCAGAGACCGGCGCTATGAATATTTATAGGGGACACTGAAGCACGCTCGACATTATTCAAGGGGACTCAACAAATCTGGGAGAAGACGCGCTGCTCAAGAGAATTCCTGCACTTTGTGACCTTATCAGAAGAGCCAACTTTCTTTGCTTTCTTGGCCGTGAGACACCGAGATGATGAGTGAGGGGAGAGAGAGAGAGAGAGAGAGAGAGAGAGAGAGAGACCACCGGGCTGCCGCAGGGATTTAGCCCTGGATGACCTCTGGCCAGGTAAGACTCGTCTAAAAGCTGGATCACTCGAGAGTGCTTTATCCCCTCCAGGGGGCAAATACCCAGGACTGCCCGCACCTGGGGAGGCCCTTACCTGGGGAGGCCGTAGATAGGGGGCGCTAGAAGCAGTAACAGCCGTGAGTTAGCGGTCCTCCTCGTGACCGGTGCCGCATGGTGATTAGATATGGACCACAACAATGTGCTCACTGGTGCGCACGGTGCAGTTCAAAATGGACGCTTGGTTGAACTTTTGCTCATGTTTTCGTGTGAGCAAAGAGGTTAAGCCGAGTTAATTACCCTTTTCGGGGAAGCTATCAACAAAACTAAAGAAAAAGAAAAAAGAGTGTTTGCAGATTGACTGTGAATGTGTTGTACATTCAAATAATTGTATACAATTCTCCCACCAATCATAATTTTTCGTTTAAGTTTAATATAGTATAATGACATATAATTAGTTTACACGACACTGCCATGGCATCTAGATTACAATGCGTCCTAAAGATGCACAAAACAGCTCTTAGTGGTGAGCAGAGTTTTCCTCACCCGACAATATTCTGAACCCGTCAAAAATCTGACTCACGATTTTCAAAGTGTACGATCGTTGTTCGTGAAGTGAGAAGCCTCAACCATCAAGGCACTAAAAAGTTCACTCGAGCGTTACTTTACCCAGTACGTTCACGGTGGTCGACGCCTGCGTGTTGCCGAGGGGGAACGTCGACACCTTGCAGGTGTAGGAGCCCACGTCGGCGAAGCCCACCCGCTCCAGGAGGACGGTGGCGTCGTGCACCGAGGGCGACAGGAAGGAGACGCGCTTGGCGTACTCCTGGGGGATGGAGATCCCGAACTCGGGGTTGTACACGGCTATCGTGACGGTGCCCGAGGGAAGGTGTCGCTCCCAGGAGCTCTGTGTCAGGTTGGAGCCCACCTCTATCCGGCATCCCAGCGTGATGTTTTTCCCCAGCACCGCGTTCACTTTCTCGGGAACGATCACCTGGTTGGCGCGTGTGCCTGCGGGGAGAGAGAGAGAGAGAGAGCGAGAGCGAGAGCGAGAGAGAGAGAGAGAGAGGCAGCGGGAGAGAGAGAGAGGGAGAGAGAACAGGAAAGAGATCAGACAGAGGAACCGAGCCAGCGACTGAATCCAACATTTGGGGTTCGGAGGGGTTCTCGAGTTACTTCAGAAGTTGTCTTCTGGTGACATCACAGACTAAACTTGAACTCCCTCTGGTTTATTTGTTCTTTTCAACCCCTGAGATCCAACGCATGCAAATCCAGATGAAACAGCTTTACGTGCGTCTACTTATCACACGTGCAACACATTTCCTGGAGAGGACAGGGAGAGGAGAGCATGACTGATCACATCGCAGCGTTTGGAAAATTATTATTTTTTTGCGTGTGTAGTTAAAATGTTTTTAGTTTAAACCGTTTGAGAAAGAAGTTAAGCGCCCGAAGAGATGGATCGTCTCGCCCGCGTGAAACGTAAACCGATCTGCAACCGCGATGAAGACGGGGATTCAAATAGTTTTTCCATAGGTACAAAACATACCCGTCCATGTTATTTTTTTAAAACAGCATGTTTGCTGCTGCTGCTGCTCTACCCTCCCCACAGAGAACAGCTCCACGCTTCTTCCTGCAGTTCAATCCCCCCTAACAAGAACACAGGCCCAACATAACAGAACCCAACAGAACAGAACCCAACAGAACAGAACCCAACAGAACAGAACCAAACAGAATAGGAGCCTTCACAATCACAGATCTTCTCCCCACCCCCGCCACACAGGGTTCACTCCCCTTGCGTTCCACACACGGCCATAAAGAAGGGACCCTCCTCACTGTAGTGTAGTGCTCCACTTTCCATCCTAATAAGCAACACACACTCTCCCCAGGACACCCAGACAGAGCCTCTGCTAATTACCAGAATACCTTTTAAAAGCAGGATGGAGAGGATTGGGGGAGGGGGGGGAGGGGGGGGCACACACACAAAAAAACAAAAACCTGGAACGAGATGAAACGAACAAAGCGGTTCAATTTGCGTGGCGCTTTCTTCCACCTTTTACAAGATCCAAAAATCTGAGTCAGTTGTTGCCCACCGTGGGTTCATGTTTATTTAGCCATGAAGGAGCAGCGACGACAACAACAACACAACAACACAAAACCTGAAACACGGAGACCGCTTAACTGACTAGATTTCAAGCTGGCCTCGGCTGAAGTGCTCAGTTTGTGAACGTTGGGGACAAAAGGGATGAATGTACTGCTGGGTGCACGGTGGTCTGAACTGCCCTGGCATCAAAACACATGAAGCTTTAAACTAAAGATTAATTTGGGGAGGCTACCGCCAGACCGTGTGAATGATGGAGCTGGAGCTAGCTACTACTAGGGCTCCACGATATGGCAAAAGAAGCCATTATCTTGACATATATTGCGATTGAGGATAATATATTTGATATACTATTGGGATCATTCCCACTATTGGTGGAAAAAAAAATGCAAAAAACTATTAAAATAATGAGTTGACATTTGTTGGGGTCTGTAACCAAACCAAACAAACATGTTTTCTTACATCTGGAGGAAAACAATTGTCGGCCGGAGCATCTCTGCACAGCACTAACGTTAACAACCATATTCCGGCTTTGATAATATTTTTATCAATTGTTCAGCCCTTGCCATTACACATAGCTCTGCTAGCATCACACGGGTAAAACGTCATATTACAAAATAAACAAACAACTTAACAAGCAAACGGGGAAATAGACAAACGGCCGAGATTGATCACACCATCTCGGAAAACAAACATCTGAAAACCCCAAATTGCAAATCCATTACAAGTTGTGGTCGAAGTTCTGAGATCTTTTTTTCCATTCATTCCAGAGAAACGAAAAGAAAAAAAATAGAAAAACAACTCTGCCCATAGTACAAATGAGTCAGTCACTGCTCCCTACATATATAGATATATATATATACAGTATATATATATAGAGAGAGAGAGCCTCATACCTACACATTTACAACATGCTATATGGCTAAGCTATGCAAGCTTTAAAAATACTTTGAGAACAGATGCACCGGACTCCCAATGGCAACCTGGGGATACAGTATGTTCCCCTCTGCACAGAAAAAGGGAAGTGAAATCATTTCTGTTTTGTTTTCTCGTCCGAAAAAAGAACGCAAAACAAAAACGGCACTGGTTCACTGAGAATGGTAGAGTAGTATATTGTGGAGGTGTGAATACATCTGCGTGGTTCCTCTTCTCCGATGTACATGTAGGTCGACTGAAGCTTTTAAAGAGTGCTCCCCTGGACGGTATTTTGAGTCTCTTTGGCGTAAATATGAGTGGTTAGCCACAGCTATGCTAGCGCGGCGAGTGGGAAATATAGCCAAGTAGGCTGAGCAGCCTCCCTGTGCGCTCCCTCACGGCCCCTGTAATTTCGTCGTCATCTCTCCCACACACACACACACACACACACACACACACACACACACACACACACACACACACACACACACACACACACACACACACACACACACACACACACACACACACACACACACACACACTTTAAGCAAGAGTCAAAAGTGCGTAGCCATGCGGCAAGACATTTTGTTTCACTGAGCCGTCTATGCCAGTATATAACAAAAAGTAGTGTGTTTGTTTGCCATCACCGTTGTTGTTAATGTATGTTTATACGTGTTATCTGTCGATTTCACAAATTCCACTGCGTTACTGGGACACAATCAAGCTCAATAGTTTACATATAATACGAAACCGATGTTAAAGTTGCTTTTTAAAAAAAAAAAAAGAAGAAAAAAAAGGGACAAACTTTTGTCCTATTCCTGACCAAAGACAACCATCATCTTCTTCCTCCTGCCACTATTGTCTATGCAACAGCGACGGACTCGGCTGCAGTCAACAAAGACGCCCATTGTTGTCTAAAGAACACATTATAACGAGTCACAGAGCTGCATTATTGCGTCGGTCAGCACAATTCCCTTCCCTGCACTCCGCTGGGAGTCTTCAACGTCTCCTGGAGCATTTGAGTCTCGAATCCGATCTGACGCACGCGGCCCGTGGGTTAGTTTACTTCCTCTCTGTTGTTGTTGTTTTTGTTGTTGTTGACAAACATGTTGCGGGGAAAACAAAAACAAAGCGAGAGTCCTTCCACGCTGAACTTTATTCGTCGGGAAGCAGCGGTCACAAGACAAACCTGTGATTACTCGTGATTTGGAAACACATTAGTTGTACTTTGCAATTCGCGAGTCATTGCTTTGACAGACAAAACATCACCATTGTTGGTCGTTTTCAATGGGGATGTTGACAACGAGGACATATAGTTGTCCCCTAACCTACTAACCTGCATGAACGTCTGTTAAGCTTAAAGAACAAGCCTATTTTTACGTGGACAGAACGTCGACTGCGGCTCGCCTTTCTATTTTTGCCCCAGTCACACTCGATCTGGGGCATCTCCATTCCACCCTTGAATCGGGGGCCTTCAAACCCCCCTCTGCTGCTGCTGCTGCTACGTGCCCGGTGCTGAATGTGTCGGCAGGCTGGCGTACGGCTCGTCCACGCTGTTCCCTGAGGTGGGGGGGGGGTGGCTGGTATGATGGCAGGTCAGGGCCACGAACTGAAGCCACCGCACGCTCCCCTGTTCTGGGGCCTGCTGACATGACAGGACAGCTGCTCCTCCCTGGCCCACAACCTGCCAACGGCTTACTTACTACGACGACGACGAAGACGACTACTACTACAATTACTACGACTACGACTCGAGACACCTAGCATACCCACACGGCTCCTCTCTCCATGACAAGGTAGACACTTAAAGCTAAGGGTAAGCTAACACCAAAATAGGCAGCGGTGGGTTACAGCAGTGATGCATGCATAACAAAGTCATAGGCCAACGGCGTGGCTTATGTCGAGGGGGGGCCGCACACAGACGCGATCGGCATGCGGGGCACGGTGCCGATCGGGGGGGGGGGGGGGGGGTCAGACACGTGTCGTCAGAACGGCCGCTCGTCTTACGGGGAACATGCCCCGCATACTCCTAGCGCTACCTGATCCACGCTACACACCCGCCACCAACACACACTTCCCATGGACACACCGGCCGGCTGACCTCTCCACCCCTGGGGGGGGGGGTCACCTTTCAGACCACCTCCCCTCCCCTGTCCCGTCTCGTCAAAGCCTGACAAAGAAACTAGACTCCGGCCAAGTTATGTTGTGTTTGTTTTACAGTAGGCATGTAGGCGTGAGGGGAAACAGGGTGGTTTGGGGTGGGCGTAGGTGTGGGCCGGAGGGATGAGGGAGAGAAAGAGGGGAAGTGTTTGGTGTGGCCTCCACCCTCGCCATTAGCCGAGGGGAGACAGATGGCCTCGATGTGGGATACCTACAGCCAGGAAGAAGGGTGGGGGTACGGGTGGCGGGGGCAAGGGTGGGGATTTTGGCGTTGCTCACCCAGACGGCGAGGTACACAGTCGGTCGGAGCACGGCCGCTACTATGGCGACACAAAGAAATACTGTCCGAAGCGATGTGTGTGTGCCAATGGAATTAAAAGGTATGGCGTCACACACACACACACGTAGCGCGCTGAACGGAGCATGCTTCGGCTACAAACAGTGTGACAGTATATTCATCACCATCACTTGACTTCCTCACCCACTCTAGGACAGTGGCACACACACACACACACACACACACACACACACACACACACACACACACACACACACACACACACACACACACACACACACACACACACACACACACACACACACACACACACACACACACACACACACACACACACACACACACACACACACCTAATCATAACAAGGAAAGTGTATAAACCGACATTCCGAGCCAAATCGTCACCCGCTCCCCCGCCCCCCCCCCCCAATTTTCTTTTGTAGTATTTATTAGCAGTACTTTACAACGTCCAGCAATCATCTACAGATCAGGTGTCTGGTTAGCAAACGGCCGGATGTTCCCATGCTCGCCTTACAGATGGTCTAGGAGTGGAGAGCCCCTATATGTTGCACTTTTGCCCGTTTCCAGGAGTCCCCCTCTGTGGAACCCAAGGAAAGAATGAACTCATGAGAGCGAACCGTTTGCCCTTTGAGCGAATGCTTCATATTTGTTTCTCCCCACTGACGCTCGCTAATTGCCACAAGCTGTGCGGACAACGCAATGCTAAATCAAAACCTTCCTCTTCGCCTAGCAACCGGCCCAAACATTCGAGCGCTGGGCCCGGGCGGATGAGCCAAAATCTACGCCTACCGCCCGGGCTGCTGACCGAGTGTCGAGGCCCAACCCTCCCGACTGAGTGGGTCTCTCCTGGATGGAACTCTTCCCACAAGAGACCGGGCTCCATGTCGGAGAGGAGAGGTGGAGAGGACGGAAACATTTGAGGTCAGAAACATTCACAGGGAGAAAAAAACCAAAAAAAAAAACCCTAAAAAGGCCAGGCATGACATGTGAAACTAGAATTGATTATTGTATCAAGCTGCACTCGCCCAGGACCGAGGACCGAAGACCTCACGGCAGAAGAATGCAGGCATTAGATCAGTCTCGAGGCTGTGTGGTCGAGGAACCAAGAACCAGAACGGAAACTGTGAACGGTCAAACTTCCAAACTGCGATTTCCAGCGATGCAGAGACACAGAAACAAAAGCGAAATAAGAAAACGACCGAAAACAAGCACAGAGTTATGAGGTATGATGAGGCCAGACGAACAGTTGTCAGCCAGGATCTCAGCTGGCTTACTTTCAGTTCCCTAGTATAGTAGTGAATGAGGGCATAGTAGAATGCAAATGCATGAATTGGCTGGCTCCATAGCTCAACAATCACCAGCCTTGCTGCCAGAATCACACTGCATACATACAGGTAGGCCATTGGTTGAGCAGACTACTGTAGACCCAGAGTCCAAGGAGAATTAGCCTACATTTGTCAAATTTTACACTAATAATAAGGCATGTTACAGTAGTAGACAAAGAATTTGCTTTACAACTAACAGGCACCTATAGCTTGATTAGGATACATTTATATTCCAATTCAAAACAAGCATTTTAGAACACTTCAGGGCACTTTGTAGTTTATGATCCTGTGTTTAACCGGCCAAGTTAAAATTGCGTTTCACCTATTTAGACTCATCAAAAATGTATATTCGCCAACAGCACCTTTGAAAAATGTGCCCTCGAACACTGTCTGTGACCTCTTGAACGCAATTTAAAAGGCCATAAAAAAAGACAATGCCCATAGTGTTCACCCTGGAGAAGGGCGCGTCACCTCAGGAGAAAACCAGTAATTCTGTGTGAACAATTTAGATGCCCCCGAGTTGCCAAGTGGCCCTGTTGCGTTGAATGGCCGGTTTATAGCGTGACTTTATCTCTGGGAAATATTTGTGCAGTGTGAAAAAAGCCATTAGTCCCAACACCAACTCTAATCTACCCCCTTCCTTCCAAGCATTGTGAGGCGGGAGGGTGCAGGGCCACTTCGGGCCTCGTTAAATCACGGCGCGGACAAACATGGGTTGACAGGCCATTGAATGGCGCCGGCCAGCGCTCTTTCACATGTCATTCTGACCACTTGGGGAGACCCAACGCTGCACGCTACCAGGGCAGGCCCCTGTCCATGCACCCGTCTCATCAGTTACATGTCATTAAAGAACCGTGCTTCAGGGCAAAGAATAATTAAACCACATGGAATCAAATGGCTGTTGTTAAACTGCGGCGGCCAGGTAGCTAACCACTTAACGGGGAGTGTACGTCTAGTAGAAGGATTGGCCGGTAGCTCGGGGAAACTTGGGAGCGACAATGTCCGCCATTGTGTGCCAAAGCAACACTAACATTCCTGAATTGTACCACCAGAGCCATGTGGGAATTTAGTCATTGTTGGTCCACACAAGCACAGCGTTTTCGGGAAAACATCTACACTGCTCTGGCTGCGTTGCAAGTGCAGAAAACGAAGGTCTTCGATATAAATATATACACACTGAATATGACATTTTAAATACTGCACAAGTGAGCATTTTTACTTCTCAAAAAAAAAAACCTTGCATCTAAAAAGGCTGCGGTTGAGGGAGAGAGAGCTGCACGGTGAGCTAGACACATCTCTACCTGCCATGTGAAGGAGATGAGCGAGCATGTTCGTGTTCAGGGAGACAGGCTGGGTGGGCGGGGGGCTATCTCACTTCTCAATTGGTGCACAAGCGCATGAAAACCCTGACACGGTAATGTGAAGAGAGGCCGCCGCATTCGTCACCCTGGTGGTGTTGAGATTTGCGCTGGGTAAAGAGGAGGGAATCCCCCCCCCCCCCCCTCCCCACGTACGGTTGAAGAGTGCTGGCTCATGGTGTCAAGTCAAACCAAAGCCTCGTACGCTCGCTCCGATGAGGAGTTTTCCGAAGAGGCTGTAAAACGTTTTTCTTTTGCGCCAAGGGCTGACAACCGTGAAATCACCGATGGTCTGTAACACCATAAGCCAGATAACAAGAAGAAAAAAGAAAAAAAAAGAAACAAACTGAAAGAGCACACAAGACACGACAGTTTTTACGGTTTAATGAAGAACCGTTTAATTGATTTCACTGCTACCACCATTTCGTCACGTCAGCCAGTTTGGCCGAGGAAGACAAAGAAGGCGTTGTTGACCGCACGCGATATCCTCACTTTCCAGTTAAAATCTGCCTAACGGTAGCGCCGATGCCAGCAACGAACCATCGACGTTTGCCCCGACAGTCACTCCACTCCGAAAGCAACGTTTTACTGTCGCTGTAACTGTAAACCTACAGTAACTAACTAGCTAACTGTAGGTTTACGCTCTACGCGCTAAGCCAACCACATCCCAGCTCTTTAACAGCCGGGTGGAGACCCAAGCGGAGCTACAGGCTTTTCTTCAAACCACTCTCTCCCTTAAAGTGCAGGCTATGGCCCGTAGTAAAAAAAAAGAGAGAGGTCTCTAAAGAAACACAAGCGAGGGCCATACAGAGCCAATGAGCCCCTGAATCAACGGCTGACGACCCGGACAGTGTAGCTCCCACAATACTCGACAACTGGGAACTACGTCCCATCAGAAAGGTCTTAAGACGAAAACTCAGACTTTTAGCTCACTTTTACACTCGTTCAGATGCAAATAGAAGCCCAAACCTCTGGGGAGTGGGTGGGGCCGCCCACAGAAAAGTCTCCGATGCTAATTATAGACGACGGTTCCCCCTGGCTTCGACTAAACGGGCTTCTGTACTTTCATTAGGCTAATCTCTGCTAATGTAAACACGGTCGCCCTCATACCGCACAGACCCCAAAGGAAATGTGATTGTTTTGCTGGACAATAATTCCCATGATTGTGTCCCGTGTACATTTGCTTGTGTGATATTATCAGCCGAGTCAACATTAAACACTGTTAACACGCTTAACATAACACACGTGCCGAAGAACATTGCAATGTATTTAAATTACGGCCCAATATTTTAAATAGGCCTACAGTATATTTATTAGCGTTAATCTTTAGCAGTAAAAGAACATCCAGGAAGGCTGTTTGTGTCAAACTCCTTGATAAAGGAGCTTGGGAGGACGACGCTATATAACGTATACTGCCAAAAGTCAAAATGTTATCTTAACTTTTGCTCAAACTGTAAAGTAAATCGGTTTACTTTCCTTATCGATCCAGTCATGTATTTATTACTTACATAATCAAAGCACTGGCTATTTAATAACTTGTGTACAGGCCTACTGCATTGTTAACCCCTTAACCACTCCTAAAATAACAGTCCCCATAGTATGGAGTGAAATGCCAAGAAGGCTGCAAGACAATGAAAACACTTTACAAAGTCCTACAGCTCATGGCAGCAAACGCCGCTTTCCCCCAATCACAGAGGAACACAAACCAGCACAACACAAACAAAGCCATCGGGAGTCTGGACTGTGTGTTCTCCAGACAGTGGCCCATAAAAACAGTTTGGAGTGGTCAGTGTGGCGTTTTTCATGGTCCATTGTGCTGGTCAGAGGGAGTTGACTTTCCCGCCACTCCCAGTTCAACTGGGCCTTGACCTCCCCCCCCCCCCCGCCCCTGTTCCCGAGGTATTGTTGATTTGGCGGTGTTAACCACTCAGCGTCTTTGATGATGACTGCAGCAGTTTTCATATCCTCCATGCCAAAACCATATTCCAACTTCTCCTATTACAACTGTAGAGAGCGGCAGACTGGACCACGCTAGGGCAGAGTAGATTTGAGTGACAGAGTAGAACAGAACAGAACAGAAAAGAATGGAAAGAACAAATAAAGTTCAACAAAAACAAAACGGTAGTCTGAACATCGAGTTGAAAGGGAATCTCTGTATAGTCTACAGATAAACATGTATACCATGAAATTAAAACCCAGGAATTCATAGTCATCGTTTAAAACTGAGAGTAGCCTCAATCAGATATCGATTGAGTTCAGGATCAAACTTTCAACACCACTAAATAACACTTATGCTACATTTAGTCCTATTGTTTGCATTATTAGACTGTAGAATGTGCTGGCTTAGGCCGGATCACAGCATGCAGTCTTTAAACGGTTCCCCTTTGGAATCCGAATGTAATCCATGCATCCATTATCCCAAATATATTTCACGCTGCAAATAGACCTAGCCACTTGTTTTGTTATGATCCCGCGCTCACAATCCAAGGAGAGGCAAAAATAGCATCGACGGCAAACTCACTGCAATGTTTGTTCGTTGACTGGCTGGCTATCCATAGTCTCTCCGCAGCGCAAGCAGGATCATCCCTTACAGTGCAGTATAAGACCTAAACAGAGATACTGCACACTTTTACTGCACTGTGGTAAACAGTGACAACAACAACAACAACGACTATAAACTGTGGTAAACAAGCAGAGATCCTCCACACCACACTAGCGAGATGAAAAAAGTTGTCCACACTGTAGCTGTAGTATCTGGCATGTGCCAACTTTGTTAGCAAAGTAGTTAAAAGCCAACAGAGGCCACCCAGCAGCACCTATAGATATAATTCTGCATTTTCTCAATACCTGAACACATAATTCAAGGACTTATGAGGCTTGGCGTGGGCAGCCGGAGGAACTGGGAGGGGAATAGCTCATTTGGCAGCGGCCCAGCCGTGATATGGCTGTGGAACATACCTAATAAAGCCACTGCTACAGTACGTATTCGAAGAGGCAGGGTCACTGCAAAACCATTCCAACTTCTCCAGTGTGCCACACTTTGTCTGTTTGCTTGCTTGGGATTTAGTACCGATGTATAGTTTAGTATAGCCTATATTTCTCACACTGTGCAAAACGATGGCTATTCACCCCCCACCCCAAATAAATCTGATGATTCCCTGCATGAGTCCTAAAAATAACCCACAGAATGATTAATCAGAGTCAATAAAGTGCACGCCAGTGCAATTTCATTTAAACATTAATTAAGCAGTATGGACATTTACTGTGACGAGCAGTTTCATGAAAAAACCAGCAGTAGGCTGCATGGAATACTTGACTCACTTAAAAAGGTATTCAAGTTCAGCACATAATGATTGTGAGCGGTGCTATTGATATGCTGCGGTGACCGATCGATAACACTACATGTGATCACCTCATTAGCCCCCCGCGAGGCTAATCTGCATCAACACATCAGTTTGGCGGAGCACGTCTTTAGCTGCAGTCTGCATTACTTTACTCAGCACAGGTTTGCCTTCAAGTGCTGGAGCACCTGGAAGAATTAATAAGAAACATGATTTCTTGCGCTGCCTTCCTTTTCACCCTTTGGGCTGTCACACTGTAGCAATGCAGCATTACATCCTGCAATGCTACAGTGATGTTATGTTGTTGCCTATATATAGTCGTATATAGGACTACGAAACCGATGTCGAGTGAGACTTAGTTCACCAGAAAAGGGCATCACCCGAAGAATAAATGCCATTGTGACTTATCTCAATAGTTCACCTAAAATGGCATTATTTTGTTCTGCTTTGAACAGGGAGGCACAATACATTTTACAGCACCGATATTAGATTCGACCGCAGAGAAATTACCCCCGTTGCCAATATATCCCCCCTTTGAAATGTATACAGCAGAGCTTGGAACATTAAAAGATTTCCGATGTTATAAAAAATTTAAACTGGGGGGGGGTTGGGGGTAATGCTTCTTCTTCGTGTCCAACTGGGTGTTCTTGAGAGAGCACTACCCCGCCTCCCTTATTGTCTAGAGACAGTCAATAGTGGAACAGAGTGGGGCTTGTTGGGCGAGGGAGTCTAGCCGTCGGGGGGGGGAAATGGGCACGGGATGCCTGGACGTACAGGTCAGCTGCAAGCCCACGCACAGTCACAGCTGAAACAGTATTTTGCTAATAGATGTTAATGGGCGTGTGGCTATGTGTACGCCTTTGTGAGTAGTACATGCATGAATCACCACATAGACACTAATGGGGCGCTCTGTGTGTGTGCGTGTGCGTGTGTGTGTGTAAGGGGGGTTTGTGTGTGTCGTGTGTGAGCACGTGTGTGTGTGTCTGAAACACTAGTAGCATCGCGGCTGTCAGCTTGTCCTCAACACACCACTACAGGCCCGGGTGGAACAAGTGATACGTGGTTAAACAAGCCAGCTTCACCTGTTTCCAGCAACCCCTGACGCTCACTGTGTGGTGTGTGTGTGTGCGTGTGCGTTTGTGCGTGCGTGTGTGTGTGTGTGTGTGGAGGGGATTCAAACGCTGAGTTGGCATATAGGCTCGGTGCCACTCCACAGTGTATTAGCATGCCCTTTATCGTGCAACATGATCCACGTTTACAGTGGAACAAAAACAGCACATCAAACTGGCTGGCAAACTGGTGTAGAAAGACTTTTATCTTCCTTCTCCGTAGGAGTCCCCCACACAAATATCTGGAAGCCATTTCTACCTCCCAGTCTCTATGACTCAATTTCTCAAAGAGTTTCTTTTAACGACACGAATGGGTGCAATTACTCTCAATGTACTTTTTTTTTTAATGGTTAATCCATCATAAGAGCCAAGGCTAATATTTTGTTCCTGAAAGAGGTTCCATTCAGAGGTTTATAAAAACGACCCACCACTCCTACTACTGTCCACTAATGGAAACAAACAGCATCAAATCGACATTGTGACACCGTTAGCAACAGGCTAGTTCCCCATCGGAAGTCATTAATGGACCATTAGTGCTGCATCCGTCCTAAAAGGGAGGCAGCTCAAAGTCAATCCAACAAATGCCACACACACACACACACCACAAACACTCAAGTCGTTTTAAAAGTTTGAAAGTTTGCTCATTCGTCCATTTATTATCCATCCCGAGTGAGAGAGAGGAGGCGTGTCTATACCGTGAGGAGGCATGTCTCTAATGTCAGGAGGATGGGCATCCGATTATAATGGACCACCAGGGAGCATCCCACCATGCCCCCCACAGTCCCATCTGTCCAGGGGGGGGTGGTGGTGGCTTGGCTGCGACACAGGGTGTGGTGAACAGGCACAGGGTGGAGGGTGGAGGGCAGAGGGTGGAGTCTTAAACCAACACAGCCTTTGTGGCCACAGCCGGCGTGCACCCCGCTCCCGCGCACGCAGAGACACCATGTCCCACAAGAAAGCACACCGCTCATCTGCTGATGGCCACCCCTCCAGAGGGGGGGGGGGTGGGACCCTTTTAATGTGATGAGGAGTTTTGAGTCCGCAGCCCAGCGCTGCCGAGATTTAAGATCAAATGAGAGGGATCAGAGCTAATCATCCGATGCGAAATCGCAGCTGCGCTTCCGAAAAGCCACGAACCTGTTTCCGGAACAGGTTGTGGCGGCGGAGTCCTTTCTTGTTTAGATCGCAGATGGCAATGATGAAAAATTAAACATCACTGTAGAATCCATCACTAGATTGGGGCTGGAGGTTTTTTTTTTTTTTCTCTAAACAGATTTATTAAATAAATTGTTTAAAGTGCACTTGTTGAACCCTCATCTCCCGGTGAAATGATTAAACCATCATTTGGTGATTAGTCTGTTTTGCATTAAATTGTGAAATGCTTTAGAGAGCAGAAGAAGCCTCATGATCAGTTTCAGTAGGAGAGAAACATTCATGTCTTGGCCATATCTAAAACATTGATTAATCAAAGGAAAGCTGAATTTAGGAGAGACACACACACACACACACACACACACACACACACACACACACACACACACACACAACACACACACACACACACACACACACACACACACACACACACACACACACACACACACCTTTACATTAAGATAGTATGAAGGGTCGTAGGCCCTAGTCGTAGGTCCTACAAATGAGGCCTACATTAGTGGAGATCAAACCTGACAATGCTTAAAAGTGTACTTGTTGGCTAATTGTTATTTCTCACATCCATTAATCTCCACTGTGGGGGGTGGGAGGGGCTTCTGCGCCACCTGTTCCTCACTAAGCACAAGGACATATTAAAGAGCCCTGATTAGCTCCAGCTGCTGACCTGCCGGGCTAAAAGCTATGACCATGTTAAAACAGAGACAGCGACCCACTGTTGCCAATTGCCCATCACTGACATCCAATAAACTCTATTAGGTCATAAGTCACTTGGCACAATCAACCACTTTTTCTGTGTGTGTGTGTGTGTGTGTGTGTGTGTGTGTGTGTGTGTGTGTGTGATCTATTTTTGGGCCAGGTCTGTAATTTGGGATGCTCCATTACTACATTATTTATATTGGGAATCATAAAGTGGCAGAGGACAAACCGCCAAACTATGGTTTTCAATTACAGACCTCACAGTCTGTAGCCACGCCCTGAAACGCCCTCCCCCCTCCTCCTCCTCCCCTTCCTACTACTCCTCCTCCTCCTCACAACCCTGGCTGCTAAAAAGTATCTTGAGAGTGCAAAAGAATGAATATACAAATAGCCTACTAGTACTACACATAGTGGTATGTGTATGAATACATTTAGCCTACACAATGCACATACCACTCACTCACACATATACACACACAACAGAGTTCATAAGTAGTATTCTGATTAAAAATACATATCCACTGGGCATGAATAATAATAATAATAATAATAATATTGCCAGGTTTAGATAATCTCTTTCCTGATGATGTGGTTATAGAGAGGGAGAGGGCGAACGAGATTGGAAGTCTTCCATTCCTAGGGTCTGATTTTAAAAGTCTTTAAAAGTTCAATCAATACATAATTAGCCCTGATATTTGTGCCACCAGTAAGTGAATCCAGCCATTCCAGGCGTGTACTTCCCCCCCCCCCCCCTCCCCTCTTGCATCCTGGGCATGGCACCATTCACAGTGTCCCAGCATAAACAGGGGTGCATGGATCACCTCCATTGCCCTTTTTGTGACAGGCTGAAAGGTAACCTGGCGTGTGGCCCAACTGCATGTTAACAACACTTCCTTCAAAGCTCCGCAGTGGCTTTCCTCTTCCCCAGTCAGCCACTGAATGAAATACATGTCTTAATTCCCCGGGGTTACTGCACACCACAACCACCCCAGAAACAGTGGGTGACTGTTAACCTATTGCCTGACCAAACTTTGCCCATTAGACATGTATTTCAGATTTCCTATTTCAACACTGCTGCGGATAACGTATTGATTGATTGAAAATTGATTGATCCACCCCCCCCCCCAAAACCCCCGATTCGTGGGGTTTACACAGTGAAAAATCAACCTTTGTGTCGTCACATCACGGCTCATTTCAGTCACTCATGTGCATTATGATGATCATCACCATCATCACCACCACCATCATCACCACCACACCGTATATATACAGACAGGGCTGTTTTTAAATCCTCATTTTCTGCTTTAACTTGTTGTGGACCACTGCAGTGGCTGAGTCGGGACAGGGGCAGGGGGCAGGGACAGGGGACATTGGTGGGGACAGGGGACAGGGGTGGGGACAGGGACAGGGACAGGGACAGGGGACAGTGGACGATTCGGGGGTACTTCCAAATGGAAACAACCACACAATCCCGGTCCCGACCAAGTCACTGTGGACCATGTGGCGACCATGGGAGGCAAAACCAGTGACACGAATCACAACCGTATCCCGACCGACCGATCGGTGGAACAACAACAACAACAACGATCCCGTGAGCTTTGTGTCTGAAGAATTGTAAACACAGAGAGAGAGAGAGAGAGAGAGAGAGAGAGAGAGAGAGAGAGAGAGAGAGAGAGAGAGAGAGAGAGCTAGCCTAGCCACGCTGCTTCTTCTTCACCTAGCCGCACTGTAGCTGGACCAGCAGCAGCAGACCAGAAACTAACGGGTGGAAATAAGCAGACCAGCAGCAGCAGCAGCAGACCAACAGCAGCAGACCAGCAGCAGCAGCAGACCAGCAGCAGCAGACCAGAAACTAACGGGTGGAAACAAGCAGCAGCAGACCAGCAGCAGCAGTAGCATTCAAGTCAAAAAAGTGACAAAATGAAAAACAACAACTTACATGTGACTCCACAGAGGATGAGAAGTATCGTAAAGCGCAGCGGTCCGTTTAATAAAGACACCGTTAGTCTCTGTCTCTGCTGCTCCTCCATGGCTCCGTAGCTCCGTCCTCCTCCTCCTCCGCGCTCTGAGGTTCTCTGGCGGGAGGAGGAGGAGGGAGGAGGAGGAAGAGGAGGAGGAGCCTCGCGGAGCAGCAGCAGCTTCTCCATGGCGACCGGGGGTGCGTGCGTGCGTGCGCGCGGCCCGCGGACCACCACGGAGCTGCCAAGCGGGCGTGAACGCGCACGCATCAACACGCGTGGACGCGCCCGCGTGGACGTCCGCCCGCGCCCGCGCCCGCATGCATGCGCTCGTGTCTCTCTCTCTCGTACGCTCACACGCACGCGCATATGTGCACACACACACACAGACACACACATATGTGCACACACACACACACACGTGGACACACGTGCGCACACAGACACACACATATGTGCACACACACATACACACACACACAGACACATATGTGCACACACGCATACACACAAACACACATGCACACACACACACACATACACACATGTGCACACACACACACACACACATGTGCACACACACACACACACATGTGCACACACGCACACACACACACACATATGTGCGCACACACACACAATATAAACATGATCAGCCAGTAAATGTAGTTTTAAGTGAAACATACAACATACTGTATCGGCCTACATTCATTGCAGCAAATGAAAACATGTCCATGAATACTTTTTGAACATCACATTTATATTTATATTTATATTTATATTTATATTTATATTTATATTTATATTTACATTCACCCACCAAAACCAAGTACTAAAAAGGACCAAAGCTAAATGTTATTTTCTATTTGCATGGCAAGAATATGACTTTTTTGTCCTCGCTTTTCTGTTCACACGTTTGTGTGAGTGTGTGTGTGTGTGTGTGTGTGTGTGTGTGTGTGAGAAAGTTCTCCATTTGCCTTCCTATGGACATGGAGGTGAAGATAAGTGAACAGAAGGGCTGAATGTGAAAGTTAATATAAAGCTCCGGGGTTTACACTGCAGTGAAGTCACATGACACTGAAATATTTTCCCCATGACTGATTCAGCAAAAATGAGAGCATTTCTACAAACAGTTGCAACTAATTAGTCCTTGAACAGCTCAACCACGGAGACAATTTTATATGGTTACACTGTTTGCTGGCCATTCTTTTATGGCCTGGGTTGATTTCAAGAAACATTCATTTTCAACTTTAATTTAACCTCGAAGCAAACATTGGGGTTTACAAATGTGATGTCAACTAAATTCTGTCGTGCAATTTATTACAGACACAACCATGATCTCAGTTAGGGGAATCTTGTGCAGCAAAACATCGATCGCTCAAAACGTTACAGGCAGCATTGTGGCGTCTGTATGTTTAGTGCTAACTCTATTGGCCATGCAGTGACATCTTCATTACACTCCATAAGTTCCCATCAGGGGGGGGGGGGCATCCACTCAGCAGGACTTTATTTTAACCCTAACCCTCCAAATGAACACACCATAACTTAACCACACTGTGAATAACGTGTGACCCATGGTGTGTTATTACATGCATGCCCCCACACCAACCCACCCCACTTCACCAGGTTTATTTATACCCTGTAGCAGTGGTAAATCATCAGGTAAACGTCCCTTACCACTATCGATCAGTCCTGCTGGGCCGCTTTGCATTGCACTGCGACACGTCTCCATGCTTTCCAAAGAGTGCAAATACAGTATATCTGCACGTATTGATTATTAATAGTTTCATATTGTAAATAATAAACAGGACGAGGGCAGGGTTGTTTTTATTCACTGCATTTGTGTGCAGAACTGGGTTAACTTAATTTCCTATAGCTAACTAAACCCTCTCAAAGGAACTAAGCGGTTTATAATATGATTTTTAATACTTTATTGTCCTTTGACCTTGTGGTTTATTGTGGTCATCTCATTGAGGAATCTATCCTGCCTGCAAAAGTCTTTTCTCTAAAAGCGCCGTGACAATTTCTGCCTGGCAGGCGACGGTGCACTGGCTCCATCTCTGCTGTGATGCCTGTCTGGGCCACTTGGTTTTACAGTCTGTGAAAACACCCTTTGTTAAACACTGCATTGTCCAACAGTCACATCGACAAGCCAGTCCCTCCCTCCGTCCCTCCCTCCCTCTCTACCTCTGTCCCTCCCTGCAAAACACCCCCCACCCCCCCACACACACACCCCCCCCACACACACACCCCCCTACAGTCCTGTCCTCTGCCAAGGCGTTGAGCGTCTGCATTGGGGAGAGGTCATGTCTCTGCTGACGCTTCAGCACTTGTGTTTACAGCTCAGCTAGGTCCTTTCATAATGAGCTCCCTTACTCTAAAATGACCCTGGGCAGCACAGCGTGACCTTTACAGGGCATAATGTGAAGACTGTTAAGCAAGCATACTGATAATAAGCAGATACAATGAGGATGAAAATGCAGGGGAGTAAAGGTACATACACAAACAATATAACAAAGAGTAAAAGAAAGGATTCCCATACTGGATTCATTTTGCTTTCCATTAATATCAATCCAAGTTGTGTTTGATTAGACAGCCTAAGACTGCCATCTGCTGGACAACAGGTAAAGAAAGCACTGATTTGCACTGAGAGTCTGATGAATTTGTCTTTTAATGAAGGCCTCAACCTCATGGTTGTCGTCGAGTTGTGGTCATCCTGGTTGACTGTGGTGTCGGTGACATTGTAAATGAGGTGTTGACGAGGAAGTGCGAAGGAAGGTCCTGAAAGCCATGGATAATTAGCGGTGAAGAGAAGGCGACGAGTGACACGAGAAACGCAAATAAGCAAAGAAAAACGAAACCCATGACTGATTTAAGTACCGAACACGAAACCAGTCCAACCCAACGTCAACCCCACCTCAAAAGAAAGCACTAAATTAGTTGGTTCTGAAAAGACAGGCCTAACACATTTGCAGCTTTTTCAGAAATGCTTGCAGCCACATGTCAGGTAGGCAGAAGAAGGAAAACAATTCTATTCTAATATATATTATATATATATCAACAGTGTCCATTGTTTTTGTCAGAGGCGCACCCACAAATGTGTGTATTGGTGAGAAATCCATGATCATAAAAATACAACATCAACAATATGGTATGAAAAAGTCTTTATTATAATCAGACAAAACAGATAGAAAATATTTGTTGTTGCTTTTATTCAACCTCGACCTGTCCGTCCACCACCACATACAATATAATACGCATCGGACAATCACATTCCACCCTCCAGAACCAGACATTCCCAATCAAATAAATAGTTATAAATAATCAATACCTTTTTCAGATGGCAAACCCAACATGTTACTTGATGAATGTGCTTGATTCACCTGCACGTTTTTACCATTTCAATATTGCATTTGCATTTTTTGTCAATGCTACATACAAAACTCAAATAAAGTCAACCATAACTGAACTTTGGAGGGAAAGAAAAATAGGATTGCAATTAAAACATTGTAATTTCTGTTTTGGCAGCAACAGCATCTTTACTTTACGGTACATCAGAATTAACAACCAAAGTGAATCAAACATAGTGTCCCTTTTCCCTCCGTTTAATATAAGCGCTTAGTTTAGTCCTCTCGGAGGTAGGCCTCATGGAGCTCGTGCTCCTCGCGGGAGCCCGAGTACTCGGCCATCCTCTGGATCTCCTCCACCTTGGACTCGGCCAGCTTCTTCTCCGCGTCCTTCGACAGCTTCTGCACGTCGCTCACCTGCGTCTGCGCCAGGTGAATGTGGGTCCTCACAGTGACTGACGCCTGCTCCGCTCCTGGGAACATGCGGCCATTGGGTAAGAAGAAGAAGAAGAAGAAGAAGCAGAAGAGCCATCGGTTAGTCAACCAGCTGAGAAAGGCGTTCGGACCACACTAAATCACATTATGGTGAGAACATTGGGGCAGGTGTTCCCGTCTATCATGGCTTGTTTTGGTTTTGAACCAACTGCCGTCCTCAAAGCCCCGCTGACAACCACTGCCTGACAGTTGATGAATAGGTGGTGTTGCGAAACGGCCATTTTGGAAGTCAGGCGACGGGTGATATAGCGATAAACAACACGGCAACACCACATTACACACACAGGCCCTGCAGGATCCGTATATTACTACTGCAGTGACAGGTGGGCCGTTCGGTGACGGCCACTGGAGACTTTTGATAAAGGCCCTCTGCTCAACACTTCACAACGGGACAATTGTACCCTTCATAGACGATTTAACGCCAAGCATGAAAAAAAAGACCAAAACGGACAACTCTCATGATGTCACAGAGCGAAGGAGGGGGGGGGGGGGGGGGGGCGTCTGTACTTGCCTGATGTGTACGCTGCCTCGGCGGCCATCTCACACAGGTTGAGAGCGTTGGTCCAAGTCGACTCAAAGCGCTTGCATACCTCTAGTCTTTCACTCACCTGTCAGGTCAGGAGAGAGAGAGAGAGAAAGGGAGAGACTTCAATAACAGCAAAACAACCCACAACTCACCCCACCCCCCGCAGAATTGACTTTCTTTAACATACGTCTATCACCACTGTGTGTGTGTGTGTGTGTGTGTGTGTGTGTGTGTCTTGTACACAAGGCACACAGCCTTGAACCCAAGCGGCAAACATTGACTTACGTTCATGCGCTGACCGATGATGACCTGCCAAATGGAGTCTTCCTCTGCTGGTGTCAGCTTCCCCAGAGAGGCCAAGTAACGTCTCTGGATAGCAATGAGCGTGTGCACAGCCTGTAAAATGACAGAAACGTTGATTACTTATTCAGTTGCACTGAAAGGTCCTGTATGTAACAATAATGAATCCGTTCAGGGACTACATGTAGGATTTTACATGCACAAATCGCTTTAAATGGCCAGTTTGTGAGCAGGTTGTGGTTGAAGTTAAAACATGAGAGCTTTCCCGACTCTCTGTTGCTCTCTCTTTTGGGCTGATTTCTCTTATATTTGAGTCGGGTCGGATTTCGCGGGAAAAAGGAACAAAGTGACAAGTGTGCAAGTGTGGATAACCTTTTTTAAATGTGTACAAGGTTTAATTATGAACTAACATTAGTTTCTGATTGTTATTGTCTCAACCCACAGAGATCAGAATGCACTTCTGATTCTTACATATAGTACCTTTAACAGAGTATCAGAAGTGAAATGTCTGTCAAGCTGACCCACCTTAGCGTAGTCGGTGAGGGCGTCTATGAGCGCCAGGGTGGTCTGGGACAGGTAAGTGCCCGCGCTGTCGGTCACCAGCGACGCGGCTCTCTTGATCAAGCAGTCGTGGGAGAGGTTTTCCTGTTACACATGAGATGAACCGTGAAACCTCGCCACTTGTACCTGCTCAACGACTTCACTTCACTTGACTTTAACACAGACGTAAACACGGGCCGTACCTGCGTGAACGGCACGGCGCACAGCCCGCCTCCGACGCCCACACTCGTACGGACCACATGTGTCCACCGGCCGAACCTCTGGACCGCGGGGGTTCTCTTGTTGACGAGGAGGACACTCGCAGAGGTCCTACACAAAGACACACACCAGACAGATAAAGTAAGTCAGTATAACAGTCAGTTAGTATAACAGTAAGTCAGTATAACAGTTAGTATAAAAGTAAGTAAGTATAACAGTAAGTATAACAGTCAGTCAGTATAACAGTAAGTTAGTATAACAGTAAGTTAGTATAACAGTAAGTTAGTATAACAGTCAGTATAACAGTAAGTAAGTATAACAGTAAGTATAACAGTTAGTATAAAAGTAAGTAAGTAGAACAGTTAGTAAGTATAACAGTTAGTTAGTATAACTGTAGGTATAACAGTAAGTCAGTATAACAGTAAGTTAGTATAACAGTTAGTATAAGTTAGTATAACAGTTAGTAGAACAGCAGGTTAGTATGACGTCATAATAACCTCCGCTTCCGTGAAGTTACGTCACCAAAATAATAATAACCGACGTCACATGTACACACACATCACGCTTCTCCATCTTGTATATTAACCTATGTGTGAGTAGGTGTGAGTAGTTAAGTGTTATGTTGATATATTAACAGAGCTAAAGCGAGCCACTCACCTGAGGAGGCGGAGACAGGCCACGCCTCTACGCAGCGCCGCCATGTTGGTGCGCAGCAGTAACACGTCCGTGTGGCGGGTGGCGCACACGGTGCACTGACGGACCGCCTGCATGTTTTCTCGTGAAAATACGTCGAACTCGAAACAAAATCGAAGTGAATAAATATCAATTAATTAACTTCGGATTGGTATGAATATAAAAAAAAATGTATTACAATTTTTTTTTTAATAATGCTGATCGTAACCACTGCGCTTTAGAGAGAGATCTGGCGCCCCCTATTGGTTACTTGTTGCACTCCTTATTTTATTCTGTGGTCCTAACAACAGCAGCTGATTCAAAACTGGACCCTCTCTGTCCGTTCCCCTGGGGTATTTATACGGGTCCGGCTTCAGCCTCCCGTTGCGAAAACGCATCGATCTATTTGCTTTGACTTACGATGTGCGCAATTGGCATGAGATATGGAGGCGAGCGCAAACAGTCGTTACGCAGGCGACGCAGACTCTGACGCGATGCATCGGAGGCCCTTGATGTTTAGTGGGTGTTGTTTTTTGGGGAGGGTTTACATTAGAGTCTTCTCAAGAGTTGGATACATTAATGCATTCGGTGGGATCACTCCCCTCATAGCGTATGGACATATTTTCCACGACAATAATTTCGTAGCTCATTTACATGAGGTTTACATAATCCACCGAAATCCACCAGTCATGGAATTATTTGCCGGCAAAGGTTGAGAAGGCTCAGAAAATAGAGTAATTATAGCAATGATTACTCACGGGTGATCATTGCTATAAAGGTGTACAGTATGTATTTGTAGACCAAATTGATATTGGCTAGTTCCTGCCTATCCATCAACATTTGCCATTATAATACCAATTTATAGGCCTACTCTTACCATTAGATGGTAAATGGATTGCATTTATGTCACACTTTTATCCAAAGTGCTTTACAGTTGCCTCACATTCACCCATTCATTCATATACTGACAGCAGTGCCAAACATGCAAGGTAACAACCAACACATCAGGAGCAGTTAGGGTTAGGCATCTTGCTCAGGGACACCTCAGCACTTAGCTAGGTGGTGATTGAACCAGCAACCTCCCGGTTGCCGGACAACAGAGAACGGCTCTTACCTCCTGAGCTACTGCCACCCCATTAGATGACTTGACTAGATGACCATTAGATGACTTACTTACTGTCAGGAAGAAATATATTGAAAAATGTTTGCCTACAATAATGACATTTGAATGAGTTTCCATGGCAACATTACTAATTGTCCAAAGTAACGTGTACAAAAAAATTGATTAATGAATAGATATCCAAGAAGCCTAGAATGTTGCGGAGTACATTTCGAACATTGTTTTGTTATCTTTATTGATCAAGTGCGCTCTCAGATGCAAGTTTAAAACCCCATAAAGCCCCAAATGTGTTCAGTGGGAGTGAGTCAACACAGTTTCCAGAGTGGTTAGATTCATTGACTTTTCGGTCAATTTTGCAAATTAGATTTAGATATCAATTATATAAGCTATACTGTCCCCCGATGTGAGTGAGATGTGGATGTGCAGTTCTCGATACACACTTGTTCATACAGAAAAACACAACTCAACTCAACCCTAGAAATAAATAGTTTTGCAATGACATAACATGTGTGCACCACACAGCCATGCAACCAGTAGGCCCGTAGCGTTACAAGTGCATGGAGTCTGGGAGGTTCAAGTAGCTGTCATGCAGGATATCCGTTTGTTTTCAGTGCAAGACTTTGGAACCAGATATTAGGGGTGGATTAAAGATTAAAGTAGGTCAAATCATTCCATGAAAACACAAAATGTGTCACTGTTTGACCATGGCTTACCATGGTTTTAACAGCTCAGCTTCACTCTGAAGCATTCATTAAATTGCCAACCTAAATTCAAAAGATAAAATACTTTAATTAAGAAGCACTTTATGATATTATCATTATTCTAACTTTGCAGTAGTAGCTTTTTTGTTGTTGTCCAACAGTCCAACAAAATAGTACAACAAAACCGAGATCAGTGATGTCTCAAGAGTAATAATTATTAGCACACTTAGGTACCGCTAATTGATCTCGTTAGCGAGTTCTCAATATGGGAACAATGTTTTCTACAGCTTTATCCCACGTCGGGTAATTAGTTCCATTGCTGACATAGTTAAAGAAAAACATGTTATGGATGATATGGATAAACAAAAGGCAAACTGCCATCATTAAGTGCTACATCTGGGACTCATTATATCTTCACTAATCATGCTAGCCTCATTAGCTAATATTAATGAAGCTTAATGGACACTTTTTTCCTGAAAGTTATCAGCTACATTCCAAAACAACAACAGAAAAACAGCATATCAATGTAGAAAAATTGAAAAAAACGAATCAATCGCTTCTAATTCTTGCTGTCCAAACCGCAGAATTCGTACTAAATTATTTTTCCTTAATTCTTAACTCCAATTGTAGTAGCCACGTTGTGGTTGTTATGTTGTGGAGCGAGAGACATTGAGCAATCCACACGGAAGGGGCTCCGAACCAGTACTCACTCCTATGTGGGTTTCATCTCCGTCTCTGCCTGTTCCAGCTGTGGTGCAATCATGAATTGATTCTAGGTTATTCATTGATGTGAGCTACGCGATAGAGCCCCTTGTTTATGCCCTCAAAGCACAGTGCTCTCTGATCAAAGAGAATGTTTAACATTTAAATAAGAATCATACCAATATTTCATTGACATTTAAATAAGAATCATAACAATATTACATTGACATTTTAGCGATCATCTGCCACACTTATATATTTATTTATTTGTATCTTTGCTGAGAAGGCATGGCTTGTTGACGAGACGTACAATGTTTGTTTTTGGCCCAGTTTGGTCTGCCCACAGCAATCTTGATTATGAGATTACTTGATGTAGGACTTGCGCAAAAGAGCAAGAGCAAACGAGTCCGAATGATCTGCTCTCGACAGTGGATCAGTTATTCAACCAAAAGGCTGTGCTAGGTTGCACAATTAAACTATTGGGGAGCCTGATGTTAATAACCAGCCAGCCTGTTTGTTAGGCTACTAAGCAGGGAGTGGAAAAAGCCGACTCTAACTGTACTGTACTAGGCCATAAGAGCTCTATGTAGTACATAACATAAATGTGGTTTCAGACAAGCTGGTAATATTCCATGAGCTGGTACCTGTGTCTGTTCCTTTGCCCCTGTACACCTGTGTGTCTTTGATCAGCACCTATTTGAACGAGAGTGGCAGCATTCCGTTGCTTTGGCTCAGAAGGCCAAGCCAATGAACTGAAAGCAAGACAATCAAAATGTACGGAATATTTGTCCTCTTTAAAGTTGGCCGATAAGATAGATGTCTGGCACATTCGTCTACCAACCACTAATTTCACCGTGTCTCGATGCTGTCCTATGTTGGTTGAACTTTTTTTGTGTTCTGTTCCTCTCTCGGGGGAGGCAACCAACCTCATGTTCTGTCCCAGGCTGTTGCTGCAGCACATCAGGGTGAATGACATTAGGAGGTTAGCCATTGCTGTTGTGGGTCCATTGTAAACATCATTGTGCAGGTCAGCCACCATAGCATGGCATTTGTTGAAGAAAGTAACCTTTCTTTATCATAAATCAAAGTATTATAGGGCTATCATGTACACACATCACATATGCAGT
>PIJE02001313.1:21334-28834 GCA_002895965.2 Coryphaenoides rupestris
TAGCGCTATAGGACCTGACTCTGCGCCAGTGCGCGAGAAAGGTGGGTCTTCACATTCATGGAAACGTTGCTATCCGACCTTACATCATACGACAGTGGGGCAACATCGGTTTAGGCATCAAACACCAAGCGTTTAGTCGCGAGAGGCATGGATGTCCAAACTGCACTTATCTCGCGCTCAAACGCATTTTGAACACGCAACCTTAATAGACAATATAGCACACACACACACACACACACACACACACACACACACACACACACACACACACACACACACACACACAGAAACACACACACACAGACACAGACACAGACACACACACACACACACTTTTCACGGCGGGTGAAAAGCCGCAGTGAAAGCCGCCCATTGTCCCCGAGCCGCACTACAATGCTCTCATTATCGAGGCCCTGTCTCTCTCTCTCTCTCTCTCTCTCTCTCTCTCTCTCTCTCTCTCTCTCCGTCCGCGGCGTGGCACAGCGGGCGGCTCCACATCAGAGAGGGGGGCCCCCTGGCGGTGGGCGGGGGCGGGGCCACGCCATTGTATGCAAAGCAGGAGGCGGGGGGGGGGGGGGGGGGGGGGAGGTTACATGTGACTTCCACGCGGACAGAAAACATTCTGTTACCGGCGAACAAGGAAGCTAATCATCGTGCCCCGCGGCGCGCCGGTGGTCGCGGGGTCGGAAGGGGCCCACCACCCCCCCCTTCTGCAAGCTCTATCACCGAAGGAGGTGGTGGTGGTGATGGCGGCGGTGGTGACGGCGGTGGTGGTGGATTAGATTCCCCCTCCCCCCCCCCGTCCGCCCGCCCGCCCACACCCCCGCCCGTGCAGCTCAGAGGGGTTCATCACTTCCCCGGCTATTTGATATACCGATCACAACGCACACACGATTTGTCCTGCTTGATATCTGCGTATCTCTGTGCATCTCGCTGCTGCGATAAAAAACGTTCAAATACGATATCGTCGTCACGTCCCATTGATTCCCCGCAAGCTGCAGGGTCAGGGCTTCACGGCCTATTAAATTGTACGGAAGCGCGAGGCTTCTAACGACAAAGGGCGCGTTGGTGTGGTTGTGGCGTGGCTTCGGTCGCCACGTCCCATTGATTCCCCGCAAGCTGCAGGGTCAGGGCTTCACGGCCTATTAAATTGTACGGAAGCGCAGCCGAGGCGGAGAAAATGCTTTTCTAACGACAAAGGAATTGCAGTGTGCTGTGCTGGGTATTTTTTGTTGTTGGTCTGGTAGCCATCACCTTGTTCTCTAATGCGCCGCCGTCCAAATCAAACCGGACCGGACCCGAGCGGAGCGGAGCGGAGCGGAGAGTGGAGTGGCTGGCGTTCATCTGAAAACTCCACTAATCTCCCGTGTTACCCACCGCAATACAAAGGGATTTGCGGGAAAAAGGTGCTGAGCCAAGAGGAAAAGAAATACAGAAACCGTATTTCATGTCCGCACGCACACACACACAC
The DNA here is from genome assembly GCA_002895965.2 of Coryphaenoides rupestris. Lineage (NCBI taxonomy): Eukaryota > Metazoa > Chordata > Actinopteri > Gadiformes > Macrouridae > Coryphaenoides > Coryphaenoides rupestris. The sequence goes on from PIJE02001313.1 coordinate 22,806, forward strand.
AGACACACACACACATGCACACACGCACATGCACACACACACACATGTACGCACGCTACGCTATCGTAGCTCGTAAGAGAGAGAGGAGAGGAGAGAGAGAGAGAGAGCGAGAGAGCGAGAGAGAGAGAGAGAGAGAGAGAGAGAGCATGCCCACTCCCCCCACACCCCTCCCCTTCAATGCACCACATCCAAAGTGTATAAGAGACAGCCCCCTATCACATGGAGATAGGGCAATATTGGTTCTGCCACTAAGATGGGTTGTCAAAGAAATCAAATCAAATGGATGGCGAGCCGTTCAGTCCGCGGGCTATAGATTATTTATCAATCTGGCTGTCGGCAGTGACGCACGCCCGCTTTTGCAGTCCGTTCACACAGACACACACACACACACACACACACACACACACACGCTGGCCTCCCAGCAAGCTCACCAGCACCTGTTTTCCAGTGCATGGTCCAGTGACCACGCCACCGTCCAAGCACGCACACACACACACACACACACGCACACGCATGTGCCTTCTATCTTCAGCTTCCCACGGCTGATATATGGATTTAGAAGGTGAAATGAAATCTTAGCACAGGCGGTCGAAAGGCCATATCTCGGACGATGGCGGTGAACAAATTGCGCCGACTGTATTCAAGCGTGCGCGTACAGTATATGTACATAATGTGAATTTTTCATCAACCTGTTAAATATTAATGCATTTTACTACCACTGGTGTTCATCAATTAATAAATATCTTCAATATTATAACTGAAGAAACACAAGGATGCAGGAACCACGTCCAGAGCAATGAAACCAGAGAAAACAATAACAAAAATATATAAGAAATGGCTTTTGATTTGGCGCTTGTTTTATGCTTTCACACTTCCAGTAACCCTCTCCTTAAGAACGCCATCGACTCGCCGCCAAAACATTTTGCGGACCGAAAGTGAGGGAATGATCACCTGCCCCTCCGGCAGCGATGGTGTCCCCCGGAGACTCGGGCTGGGGGACGCGGGTCGTCTGCTGGACTGCGGGTGGAGGTGGAGGTGGAGGTGGAGGAGGGGGTGGAGGTGAGGGTGGTGGTGGTGGTGGTGGTGGGGGAGGAGGAGGAAGTGGAGGGCGGGTGTAGACGCTGAAGAGGGAGGATGAGAAGGAGTGGGGGGGTGAGGTGGTGGTGGAGGGAAGCGATGGGGGTCCTGGGAGGGCGGAGGTGGAGGCGGTGGTGCTGGTGGTGGTAGAGGTGGTGGTGGTGGTGTCGGGGGTGGGAGTCGGATGGTGCTGCTGCTGCAGGTGGGCATGGGGGTGGGGGTGGGGCAGGTAGGCTCTGCCCTGCCGCTCCGAGCTCTCTGATTGGACGATCCTCACGGGGACCTTCCTGGCCGGGGGGCTGCCCTCGCCGGGCCTGTTGTCAATCCTGGGAAAAGGGTTAAAAAAATGTAAGTAAAACTTTATTTATAAAGCCCTTTTTTTGTGACAGAGGTGACGATGCAGCTGCTCTCGCGTGGAACGCTCTCATTTTAAAAGCAAACGACAACTCAACAACCGAACGTTCACCGGAGCGCCAAAAACTCAAAACCAAATTACAGAGCCTGGCTTTCAAGTTGTTGTTGTTGTTGTTGTTGTTGTTGTTGTTGTTGTTGTTTTTTACATTCAAATACACAACAGAAACTAAGGTTGCAGACCATGGCGGCGAACGTCTCGGAACGCAAAATTAGCAGTAAAAACCCCCCCGAAAGCCCAAACTATAATAATAACCCACGTCATGAACCATTTAAGTTATAAATCGCGACCGAAATGCGCCACAAACCGCTAGCGTGTCGTCGTTGTCGGCACGACAACACCTAACGTGCCGCAACCGCTGACATAGCTAACGTGTGAACACATACGTAACGACGTACGGCTCAGGAGAAGGGTGTCAGAGAATCAAGTCAAGTCAATTTGATTTGGAATCACAGTTCCAGTCTTACAGGTCATATTATTATGGGGTCATATAGCGCCCCCCTAAGGTCAAGAAACAACTCCCTTCATTAACAAGGAAGAAAGCCGGAGAAGGAACTCAGAGTGGAGGGATCCCTCCTTCCAGGGACGGTTCAGGGTGCAACTGGGGTAACAAAGCAAAGATCGCTGGAACCCTGACGCTAAGTAAGCAGCTTACCTGGCTGGAGAGTCCTCTGTCGTCGCCGCCAACGGTACCGCCACCGCCACCGCCGCGCAGGTGGCTCGCGGCGGCCGGTCCGTTAGCCTGCACGGCTCAAACTGCGGCGAGGGCGAGCGCCGTGCGACGTCCGCAGCGGCAGCGGCAGCGGCCATGTTGGCGAAGGAGGAGGAGGAGAGCAGCAGCGGTGGTGGTGGTCGTCGGAGCGAGGCCTGGCTGGAGCCTCCCGGTCGGGCCACAGCGGTGCTGCCTTCGGGAGGGTTCTGGGTTGGGCCCGGCTTGGGACTCGGACCGGGACCGGGACTCGGACCGGGACTCGGACCGGGACCGGGACTCCGGTGGGACAGGGAGAGGAGCAGAGACTCTGCGGCCGGCGGCGTCTCCGCCTCCTCTCTGGCGCTGGGGACGGACTCCTGGAGGGAGGTGGAGGCGGCGGAGGAGGAGGAGGTGAAGGAGGTGGAGGAGGAGGCGGAAGGTGTGGTTTCTGTTTCTGGGGCCGGGCCGGCGGACGAAGGGGGGGCGGTCGTCTGGATGGCAAGCTGGGAGCCGGAGATCGGTGGGCCCATGGTGGTGGTGGAGGAGGAGGAGGTGGTGGAGGCGGTGGGAGTGTGGTCGGCTGGGTGGGCCGGGACCGGTTCCGGACGGACAGACTGGAGCACCGCACTGCCCCTGGAAACCCCCCCCCGACACACACACACACACACACACACACACACACACACATCACACACACACACACACACACACACACACACACACACACACACACACACACACACTCAGGTGTGGTGAGTAGTTAGCGATTAACTCATCTCTGCCGGATCCAGAAGTTCGGCGACGCTACGGTCAAACTTCTGGGCCCGGGGGGGGGGTGGGTGGGACTACACAGAGAACTGCGCCGGAAACCAGAAAGAGCTGTGTGTGTGTGTGTGTGTGTGTGTGTGTGTGTGGGGGGGGGTTTCCAGGGGCAGTGCGGTGCTCCAGTCTGTCCGTCCGGAACCGGTCCCGGCCCACCCAGCCGACCACACTCCCACCGCCTCCACCACCTCCACCACCGCCGCCTCCTCCTCCTCCACCACCACCATGGGCCCACCGATCTCCGGCTCCCAGCTTGCCATCCAGACGACCGCCCCCCCTTCGTCCGCCGGCCCGGCCCCAGAAACAGAAACCACACCTTCCGCCTCCTCCTCCGCCTCCTTCACCTCCTCCTCCTCCGCCGCCTCCACCTCCCTCCAGGAGTCCGTCCCCAGCGCCAGAGAGGAGGCGGAGACGCCGCCGGCCGCAGAGTCTCTGCTCCTCTCCCTGTCCCACCGGAGTCCCGGTCCCGGTCCGAGTCCCGGTCCGAGTCCCGGTCCCGGTCCGAGTCCCAAGCCGGGCCCAACCCAGGACCCTCCCGAAGGCAGCACCGCTGTGGCCCGACCGGGAGGCTCCAGCCAGGCCTCGCTCCGACGACCACCACCACCGCTGCTGCTCTCCTCCTCCTCCTTCGCCAACATGGCCGCTGCCGCCGCGGACATCGCACGGCGCTCGCCCTCGCCGCAGTTTGAGCCGTGCAGGCTAACGGACCGGCCGCCGCGAGCCACCTGCGCGGCGGTGGCGGTGGCGGTACCGTTGGCGGCGACGACAGAGGACTCTCCAGCCAGGTAAGCTGCTTACTTAGCGTCAGGGTTCCAGCGATCTTTGCTTTGTTACCCCAGTTGCACTCTGAACCGTCCCTGGAAGGAGGGATCTCCCACTCTGAGTTCCTTCTCCGGCTTTCTTCCTTGTTAATGAAGGGAGTTGTTTCTTGACCTTAGGGGGGCGCTATATGACCCCATAATAATATGACCTGTAAGACTGGAACTGTGATTCCAAATCAAATTGACTTGACTTGACTCTCTGACACCCTTCTCCTGAGCCGTACGTCGTTACGTATGTGTTCACACGTTAGCTACGTCAGCGGTTGCGGCACGTTAGGTGTTGTCGTGCCGACAACGACGACACGCTAGCGGTTTGTGGCGCATTTCGGTCGCGATTTATAACTTAAATGGTTCATGACGCGGGTTATTATTATAGTTTGGGCTTTCAGGGGGGTTTTTACTGCTAATTTTGCGTTCCGAGATGTTCGCCGCCATGGTCTGCAACCTTAGTTTCTGTTGTGTATTTGAATGTAAAAAACAACAACAACAACAACAACAACAACAACTTGAAAGCCAGGCTCTGTAATTTGGTTGTGAGTTTTTGGCGCTCCGGTGAACGTTCGGTTGTCGAGTTGTCGTTTGCTTTTAAAATGAGAGCGTTCCACGCGAGAGCAGCTGCAGCGTCACCTCTGTCACAAAAAAAGGGCTTTATAAATAAAGTTTTACTTACATTTTTTGAACCCTTTTCCCAGGATTGACAACAGGCCCGGCGAGGGCAGCCCCCCGGCCAGGAAGGTCCCCGTGAGGATCGTCCAATCAGAGAGCTCGGAGCGGCAGGGCAGAGCCTATCTGCCCCACCCCCACCCCCATGCCCACCTGCAGCAGCAGCACCACTCCCACCCCCGACACCACCACCACCACCTCTACCACCACCAGCACCACCGCCCACCCACCACGCACTTCGGCTGAGAATGAAGGGATTTCAAAGGTGGCCTGTGCTGTCTCGTGAGTTGGCTTTATGTAAACCGTTGAGATCGTCGCAGATCACTAACTCACCACCTCTACCCAACCACAGCAACCACCGCCTCGAGTCATACACGCCAGAGAAAAAACGTATGGGTACATATGGCGTTGATACCTCCACGCTCCAGGACGCCCCCACGCTGGGCACCCTCCACCACCACCTCAAGCCGCCCCGCAGTCATACATCATCATACAAACGTATGGTATCTGCTTGAGACAATCAGAAACAGCATTTACAATGACTATGTTTACATGCACAAAATATTGCGTTTTTTGCCCTTATTCCAAAAAAGACAATATTCGTACTAGAGCTGTTTACATGGCTTGTGAAAAGGAATATTCCACCAATACTCCTGTTTACATGCAGCCATGCATATTCCGATCAACATAACACGCCCCAAGACGTAGTCCTACGGCGAGGATTTTTATATATATATTATATTTGTGCATATCCAAAAACCTGTTGATATCCAAGTCTTTCAAAATGTTTAAAAGAAGGTGTGTTTCTCCTTCAGACCAGAAATGTAGGCTTTTCTTTTGGGCATGCATCTCTACCCCAGCCTTGCAAACTGTTGGTTTGTTTACAACACACAGAGCTGACCGTAAAAGTTTTCGCGTGCAGTCCCCGTTAGTCGAACACCCCATACGCCAACGCACGCGGCACCGCACGCCACCACACCCAAATGCGCAAGCCACAAGCAACCACACCCCACAGACACCACACACTACACAACGCACCGCCACAGCCACCCTGAGCCTATTAAACCCAGAGCATTCCCCCTTTTCCATCTTGTAACATCAATCTTGTTAACGAAATTATTCAGCCTGTATCATAATGCCACACACCGCTTGCCAACGGCGTCTGATTTCTTCTTCCAAACGACCCCGTGACGTATGCAAGTCTTGCCCCCGGAACGCCGCCGCCCCCCAGGCCACGCCGCCACAATACGGCCACACGGACCACCCGACCGACCCCACGCGCAACGGCACCTCGACAAGATCCAGTTGCCCCGACCTCGAACCTGCATATCCTATAGATGTCGCCGCCTGCCCGTCCCATTTACCCCTCGACGCGATGCCAGTGAAAAAGACGTTTTTCATAAAAATGATACGACCTACCGACAACTTCGATCATCAAACGCCCCGTCTTTGGTAGCGGCGAGGAGACCTGATCGTCGCCAGCATGTGTTCCTTAATCCATACCCCTGAGACATGGTTGGTAATAACCAGCCCGTTGATGCCC
>PIJE02001313.1:33834-106334 GCA_002895965.2 Coryphaenoides rupestris
CCTCCGCCGCCGCCGCCGCCGCGGGCCTCCGTCCCCAGCTCCACGTGGCCTGGTACTCCGCGAAGGTGCCCAGCCTCTGCTGACGCTCCGGTGAGGCCTGCTGCTGCCCGGGCCGGCCGACACCCTCCTGGGGTGGAGGAGGAGGAGGAGGTCTGGCCTCCGAGAGGAAAATCGGCAGTGCGGGCTTCAGCACAGGCTTGGAGAACGCCGGCCTGGAGTCCAGGAGCTTCTCCCGCCGTCGCCGCTGCTGTTGCTGGCCGAAGGACTCGATCCCCACGCGACCGGACTCCGTGGTGCCCACCTTGTCGATCTTGTCCGGCTCCGAGAAGGAGTGCACCCGTTGGGCCAGCGGGAATCGCTTCCGCCCGCCGATGCGCGACAGCAGCTGGGGGGCGCCGTGGTTATTCCCGCCGTTGGCCTTCCCCGCCGGCCCACCGACGGGCTCCAAGTCTCGTCGCTGGAAGGAGGTGGCCTGCAGCACCCGAGCCTGCGCCTCCTTCAGGTGGTCCTTGTACGTGTTGGAGAAGGCGGAGGAGCAGGAGGCGGAGGAGGTCGTCTCCTCCATAGACCGCCAGCCCTCGGGCTCCTCCTCTTCCTCGTCCTCCTCCTCCTCGCGGTGGGTCAGTGTGACGGCGCTTCTGCTCTTCTGCAGTTGCGCGCGCTTTTGCAGGATCCGGTGGCGGAGGGTCGTGGCGTAGCGGTCGCCCCCCCGCCGGCACGCCTCGCCAGCGTCTTCCCCGGCGGGGGCGGGGCCGAGGACGGCGGGGACGGGGTTGTGGGCGGAAGGGGCGGGGTCCAGGGCCTGTGGGGGCGGAGCAGCAGCTGCAGCAGAGGCAGCATCACCAGTGTTGTTGCCGACTGCTGCTGCTGCTGCCGCTGCCGCCACTGGTTGCCTGGTGACCGCATCGCTTCTGCTCCCCCCCGGGTGAGTCACTTGGGTGGACGATGACGGGGTGTCGCCAGTGGCAACCACTGTCAACTGCCGGGGGACCACCAGGCGTCGGCTCTCCTGCGCCAGGGAGTGCAGGAGGGGGGTCTTGGACCGGGAGATCCTGCGGTCCTTCTGGGGCACCCAGGGGTCCTGCGGCCTCGGACCTGAGGCCAGACCACCCTGCTCAGACAAGGGCTGCTGCCGATTGACGAGGCCATTTTGCCACGATCCACCCTTCATCTTCATCATCTGGCTGCTCTTAAGAGATGAGGAGGAGGAGGAAGGTTCTGGAACGAGGTGCTGGTGCTGGTTCTGGTGCGGTCCGAGACTGTTGCCCATCGGAGCGAGGCTGTTGTCAGCGTAAGGCAGCTGGGACTGAGGTAGAGCTGGCTTGGCCTTCGCGACGCTCTTCAGGGGGGAGCACACCGAGCCGGGGGGGTCCATCTCCACCGCGCCGTCCCTGATCCCCGGCCGCGCCTTGCTGTTGTTGTTGTTCCCCGTGCCGGGGGCCAGGTGGCTGACCGGAGCGAACGCCGCGGAGAGCCGGACGGGTTTGCGAGGGTCGGTGTCGCCGGGGATGTCCTGGAGGCTGCGGTAGTAGCTGGCCACGCTCTGCGGCTGCTGCTTCTGGGCCTGCAGCTGGGCCTGCTGCTGGGCCTCGGCCGCCAGCGCGCGGCTCTGCAGGTAGAAGGGGCTCTCGTCGCTGTGCTGCCGCGGGTGGTGGGGGGCGAGGTGGTGGTGCTGGTGGTACGCCGAGTAGGACTGGCCCTGGCCCTGCCGCACGTCATTGCTGGACAAGGAGAAGAGCTTCCCGCCAGGATGCAGGTGATTTTGGTGCTTGGTGGTTTCTCGCCTCGCCAACACTTCCAGGACGTGGGTGCTGGCCGGCAGGGGGTGGTGGTGTTGCTGCAGTTTGAGGGCCCTGTGGTGGTGGTTGCTGCCCCCGCCACCCTCGCCTTGTAGCGGTGGCGGCACCTCCAGCCCTTTGCCGTGGCTCCTACGGTGAGCGGTTCCGTACGGACCCTCGGAGTACGGGAACACCTTTGTGGCGGCAAAGCTGTCGCTGCGCAGCGGTGGAGGCGGCGGCGGTGGTGGAACCTGCCACACGGGGCCCACGCCGGTTCTGCCCACCACCCGAGGCGAGGCGGAACTGTCGTCCTGGACTGGGGCCCAGGGTCGCTCCCTCTCCCTCTCTCTCTCCCTCTCCCAGCCTCGGCTGCCCAGGGGCGGCTGCAGGTACCTGGGGTGCTGCTGGTGCTGCTGGTGCCGGTTCTGCGGCCCGCCCATCTCGCTCAAGAGACCCTTGAAGAAGACGTTCTCCGTGCTGGCGGCCGTGCCCCCCAGCTTGCGGGTCGGGGGGGGGGCGGCGGCGGCGGCGGCATCGGGGACAGGGGGGCTGGAACTGCTGGAGAAGCAGCTGAAGCCCGAGGAGCTCCCCCCGGTGGTGGAGGTCGACCCCGCCGCGGCCAGAGGCTCCGGGCTGCTGCCGGACTGGTAGGTGTGGTGGTGGTGGTGCTGGTGGTGGTGGTGGGGGGCGGGACGCTCCAGTCTCTCCATGGCAACGTCGGCGGCCGCGCCAGGCACCGGGTGGGCGTGGCCAGTCACCGGGTGGGCGTGGCCGGGGAACTCTTTGGGCCTTGGGGGCGGAGTCACGCAGGGTTTCCTGTTCCTGTGTTTTACAGAGACGTCCTTCCCGAAGGTATAACTTAGATTTTTGTTTAAAGTTTCAGTACAATACAACTTTATTGTCCACACATGGCGGGAAATTGCTGCTCGCTTCACTTCGCAGAAACATAAACGCATAAGTATATTACTATCACTATCTACTGTATATTATACACATATTACTATGACCCGTTACACACAGACACCAAGAGAGGGGTGGCTTTAGTAAACACTCATCTCACACACACACACACACACACACACACACACACACATTGACACACATTAAGCTGCTGAGTCACCACAAACTACCACCAACACACGAAGGACACACACTCATAGGACACACACACACACACACACACACACACACACACACACACACACACACACAAAGCGGGGGGGGAGGCAGGAATGTGCCACCGTAATCACGGCCGAGCTTATCGCAACCGCGTCACGGGTCGCTGCGACCGTGTGTGTGTGTGTGTGTGTGTGTGTGTGTCATACGTGTGTGTGTGTGTGTGTGTTGTACGTACGTTTGTGTGTTTTTGTGTGTTGTACATACGTGTGTGTGTCGTGTGCGTCGTGTGTGTGTGTGTGTGTGTGTGTCGTACATGTGTGTGTGTGTGCGTGTTTTTGTGTGTTGTATGTACGTGTGTGTGTCGTGTGCGTCGTGTGTGTGTGTGTCGTACATGTGTGTGTGTGTGCGTGTTTTTGTGTGTGTTGTATGTACGGGGGTGTGCGTGTGTGTGTTTTTGTGTGTGTGTCATACGTGTGTGTGTGTGTGTGTTGAATGTGTGTGTGTGTGTCGTATGTGTGTATGTGTTGTACATATGTGTGTGTGTGTGTGTGTGTGTGTGTGTGTGTGAGAACGGTACTGTTATATACAAGCTGTTATACAGTTTGTATAACAGTACTGTTTTCCAAACTGTTATACAAACTGGATAACAGTTTATAGAACAACGTGGTAATTGTCCGAAGCACTGACCTAAAACTAAAACTATGTCAAATCTCCTCATAACTTTGTACATAATTCTCATTCTTATCGTAGGAGATAATCTGCAGTATCATCCTGTATAATTCGAGTTCATTATATAGTCTGCCTCGTTCTCCGGTTCTGTGATTTGGGTTTTCGGCCGCCCCGCTCTGTTCACCTGACCAGGGGACGAGGCTATTAGAGGTATTACGGTAAATTACAGCAAAAAAAAACCAGGTGAACAAAGGGGGCGGGGCCTGTTGGTACACCTGCAACGACGGCTAAGCAGGACAACGGCAAACAGGTGCGCAACGACCACAGTGGCGGGAAAACAACGACGCAAAGGTAGCCGCGAGCGCTAGGTGCTAGGCAGGTCTGTGTGTGTGTGTGTGTGTGTGTGTGTGTGTGTTAGTCGTGACTCTGACAATGACTCAAGATGAGGGATTTAACTGTCATACACAGGTGCACACAAAATGTATATGCGCACGCACACACACAAACCACACACACACACACACACACAATGACTTTGCCATTGATACAAATTGGAAATCATTAAAATCCACAAATAATTCATTCTGAATCTGAATTGCATACCAACTTTACACAATTATTTTATCTCTCATCAACATGACCGCATCACACCTTTACACCTGTCCCTCACTGTCAATTAAACTCACACACACACACACACACACACACACACACAACCAACACCACCACAGCAATACAATGAAAATACAGACAATAAAACACACAAATAACCAAGAAACACACACACGCACATGAAGTACCTGCTGTTTAAGAGTTAAGAAGCCGCCGTTATCTTGTGGGAGGAGCCATAATCCAGAGAGAGAGAGACAGAGCAGAGAGAGACAGACCAGACAGAGAGAGATGAGAGAGACAGAAAGACAGGAGAACAGAGCGAGAGAGCAGAGAACAGAGAACAGAGAAAGAGAGACAGAGGAGTCAGAGAGAGAGAGAAAGAGAGAGAGACAGGGAGAGAGTCAGAGAGAGAGAGAGAGACAGAAAGAGAGACAGAGGGAGAGAGACAGAGACAGAGAAAGAGAGTCAGAGAGAGACAGAGAGACAGAGGGAGGGAGGCAGAGACAGAGAGTCGGAGGGAGGCAGAGACAGAGAGTCAGAGAGAGACAGAGGGAGAGAGGCAGAGAGAGAGAGAGAGGCCTCCTAGCTGTGTGTGAGGCAGACTCAACCCTCTGAGCAGTGGCCCCACACACACACACACACACACACACACACAACAATGGGGCTGTGCTGATAGGGCCTGTCAGAGCTCACCTAGGCAACGCGGAACGTACCACTGCTACTCCGCCTGGTCCCCGGGGGGGGGGGGGGGGGTGGGGTCGTCAAACAAACGTCCAAAAAAACCAAAGTATAGAAGAAAGAGGTACAGCCGCAACTGCTCGGTTACAAGAAACTTCAACCGAGGGACGAATTATTCTGTTGCTTCTGCTTGCTGTGTAATGAATGAATCCACTCTGTCGGTGACTGTGAGGTAGCAGAGATCTCGACACACCCCCCGCCCCCCCCCCCTCCCTGGTGACTTGGTGCGGTCCGCAAAGCCATGGATTTGAGGGCTGCTAATTGGCTTCAGCCTTTAAGACCTTGTTGATGAGGAAATGAAACGCAACCTGTCTCCACCACCACACTGCTGCTACGACTATGACTGATATTACTCTTAATGTTACTCTAAATATTACTCTAAATATTACTCGTTCTATTAATGTCTCGCAACTATGACTGCTCTAAACCTGCTCTATTCTTATCTTTATGTACCACAGTGATATATTGCTGTCTCTCCTTCAACAAATGTACTCTTTGTACGTCGCTTCGGATAAAAGTGTCTGCCAAATGCCCCTAAATGTAAATGTAAATGTAATGTAAATATATTACCTTTGGCAGTTTTACTTATCTGAGGAAACTGAAAATGTTACCAATTCAGCAATATTTCTTTCTTTTTAAACCAAATTCCAAGTTCTTATTTAAAACCAGCGACGACCAGACCAAATCTTTGATATATGCCTATTATTTTACTAACGGTATCTCATCTTCATATTCAAATGACTTCCCGTTATGGACTTCCCACCCCCCGTAACCACGGAGACGACGACGACGACAACAACAAGAACAGCTCTCTCTCTCTGTTCCATCAAGGGTCCGGTGGTCCACCTGTTGGGCGAGCCGGTTGCTAGGCGACCCAGCTTTACGATGTGCGTTTATGACGCATTTTAGCGCCGATAGCTACGACAGACTGACTGTGAGGTCGTCACCTCCATCATCTCTCTCTCTCTCTGTCTCTTTGTGCCTCTCTCTCTCTCTCTCTCTCTCTCTCTCTCTGTCTGTGTCTCTCTCTCACTGTCTCTCTCTCACTTGTATTGTATTTCTCTCTCTCTCTCTCTCTCTCTCCCTCTCTCTGTCTGTGTCTCTCTCTCACTTGTATTGTATTTATCTCTCTCTCTCTCCGTCTCTCTCTCTCTCGTATTTCTCTCTCTCTGGTCTTGTAGTCTCTTGTATTTTACAGAGAATTCCCCCCCTTGGCAACTTAACACATTTTAATTGCAATATAAAACCAAAATGTTCACGAACTTTATGAGAACCAAAGTCGACCCTTTTTTTCGACCGAGGGAAAAAGGTGACCCCTCTTTAAAAGAGATGAGAGTAAAAAACGGAAACAGACAGACAGACAGAGAGACAGACACGCGCACACACACGCACACACACACACACACACACACACATGGTCGGAGCCTACCGTCGGACCACCAGGGAGAGGGTCTTGTGGGTGCTCTTCACCAGGGAGATGGCCTCGTTCTTCCAGCCCCCCAGCGGCACCCCGTTCACCCGTACCATCTCGTCCCCCGCCAGGAGACGGACGCCCGCCGCCACACTGCCCGCCTCCACCTGGGACGGAGACACACACACACACACACACACACACACACGCACACACACACACACGCACGCAGGCACGCACACACATGTGCATGGACACACACACAGGCATGGACACAGACACAGGTATGGACACACACACATGGACACACACACACACACACAGACATGGACACACACACACACAGACACACACACACACACACACACACACACACACACACAGCACACACGCACACACAGACACACACACAGACAGACATGCACACACGCACGCACATAAACACACACGCACACAGACACACACACACGCACGCATGGACACACACACAGACGCACACACACACACACACACACACACAGGGCATCAAGAGACATTTTTGTCCAGTTTTTCTTACAACAAGTACATTTTAAGTACATTTGTCCAAAGAGAGCGAAACAATAACACTATATATCCCGAATCTTCAAGGGGACTAGTAATCAGACATCTCGGCGGACGTTCCCACTTGTGATGTCACTAGACGGTAGTCACATGGTGATTGTGAAACGGCTTGCGATGGCCAATCCACACTCACACTCACACCTGGTGGCGTAATATGTCCCCTTTAAAGGTTCCCATGGCAACCTCGAATGCAACCCACGTTCTACATGCTCCATTTCTCCATTTATATACTCCATCATTTCCCTCTTTTTAAACTGCATCTCTTCAACTCCTTCTATGTTCGCTGACTCGCCGAGAATTAATTTGGCATTCGTTTGTTTTTATTTCTTTACGTGTTCGGGGTGGAAAGCAACTTGAGATGAACCCATGAAATATTGACAGCGGCCTTGTTAGCGGTAACATGAGCGCAGAATCCTAACACTAACCCTAACCCAACTTTGAGCTAATAACACCGTTATAACGTTGACGCAAATGTTAAGTTTACTATAATCTATTACAATTATCTCCTGAGGGTGACGGGTGAAAACACAGTCAGTTTCAGGTTTTTCTTTGAAATTATTAATTAACAGAGTTTTGGGACTCGAACCTGTGTCAGCCTCTGTCCCCAGTCCTTCTAATCAATGGTATCAGTTGATTGGTAATTGGTTTAAATACAATGCACGGGCCTACTGTCTGTCTGTCTGTCTGTTCTGAGGGAGAAGTTATCAGACAAACAGGCAGACAGACAGAACGTAATCAGACAGACAAGCAATAGACAGACAGTCATCGGGCAGACAGACAGTCAGGCAGACAGACAGTCATTAGACAGACAGACAAAATTGTATCAGACAGACAGACAGGCATCAGACAGACAGACAGAAAGTTATCAGACAGACAGGCAGACAGACAGTCATCACACAGACAGGCAGAAAAGCATCAGACAGACAGACAGACAGTCAATAGACAGACAGACAGACAGACAAAGTAATCAGACAGACAGTCAATAGACAGACAGTCATCGGGCAGACAGACAGTCAGGCAGACAGACAGTCATTAGACAGACAGACAAAATTGTATCAGACAGACAGACAGGCATCAGACAGACAGACAGAAGGTTATCAGACAGACAGGCAGACAGACAGTCATTAGACAGACAGACAAAATTGTATCAGACAGACAGACAGGCATCAGACAGACAGACAGAAAGTTATCAGACAGACAGGCAGACAGACAGTCATTAGACAGACAGACAGACAGACAGACAGACGGAGCACCTTGGTGATGAGGAGAGGTTCCCGGTGCTCGCGGCCTCCCCTCAGGGTGAAGCCCCACGGGGACCTGCCTTCCAGGACCACCTCGACCAGACCCTTCTCCTCCTCCTCCTCCTCCTCTTGTCCTACTCCTCCTCCTCCTCCTCCTCCTCCTCCTCCCCAGGTGTCCACCACCTCCTCCTCTGTCAGCCAGGTCATCGCCAGTCCTGCTCCTCCCGAGCTCCTCACGTCGCCCCTGAAACCCACAACGTCCACCACGTCCATCATCATAACCGCCTAGGTCTTCTTCGTCCTCATCAGCAGCTGCTGGTGAAGGTCACCGTCAACGTGCCTTAATTAAGCAATTAAGCAATTAAAAAAGTGTATCCCTCACACACACACACACACACTGTTGTTGCTGCTGAGACTGAAACTAAACTAAACTACCACCCTGTGAGCGGACAGACACTGAATCATCCTGTTCTGCCCCCCCCCCCTCTTCAGCACCCAATACACACACACACACACACACACACACACACACACACACACTGTCTGGCAGCAACAGCATCAATTATCCACGATCTGGCGCCCCCGTGTGGACGCGGACAGAACTGGCAATGCAACGCATCAAGTATGATATATGGGGAAAAAAATACAAAAGTATGCATGCGATACAAATGAATGAAGTAGACGTTTTTTGTGATTAAGTGGACGTTTTGGAAAACAGCGACAACATAAATAAATGTCGTTTTGGATGCTTTGCTTGGCTGTGTTTTTAATTTAGTTGTTGGTGCAATGGCGCCTCCGTGTGGACAGAACTGGCAACGCATCACTTATGCCACACGGGGGAAATATACAATAAATAAAATAATACAAAATAAAATAACATGAAATGATGATACAAATAAGTACACGTTTTATAAACCAGTTATAACATGTACAAAACTGTATTTTTATTGAATGGGAGACTAATAGGTCTGTATTTATATTCATCATCCAAGTGATTAATGAATGCTTTATTTATATATTTGAATAATATTTTTATATAAACCCCCATTTTATGTTATTTTACTTTCAACACAAATAAAGAAAAAAGAGAAAGAAAAACAAACATATAATGATAATAATAATAAAGAAAGAAAGAAATAATTGAAACGGTGACGTCACCAACGCTGCCCCGCCCCCCATCCTCGACCACATGACCCGCGGCGCGCTATGGGCGTGGCCTCGCGGCGCGGTGGTGACGTCACCGCTGTGTTACCCGACACTGTGTGCAGGAAACCGAGAGAGACGCTGCGCTGCCCTCGTTATTACGGAACAACAACAACAACAACAACAACAATATTAATAATATTAATATTAATAATAATAGTAATCAGGATGGTGAAGCTGACGTTCGGCGCGGTGCTGGCCGGTAAGAAGGACGCGCTGCTGCCCGTCGCCGCCGACGACGACGACGACGACGCGGCGGCGGGCGGCGGCGGGAGGGTCGGTGAGTTCGTTGGAGTTTCACGAATTGCGCGCAAAATGTAACGGAAAAGTAACGGAACTCCCCCCGTGTGTATGTGTGTGTGTTGTTAAAGGGTGCGCGGTAGTCGATGTTTGATGCGCAATTGCACGTAAATCGTATTATTTATTTATTTATTTATTTATTTTGTATTTTGTATTTTTATTTTAGGTCATTAGGTTTGCATATACACACACGGGCCTGTCGTTGTACACAATTAATATTTTAATGTATATTTTATATTTTAGTGAATGCACTGCCGTGATGAAGTGAACTTGGAATTATTGTTATTGCATAATTCATAATCATAATTGCACATCCACTTGCACGCACACGTAGAGACACACACAGTAGATAGACACGCACACACACAGTAGATAGACACGCACGCACACACACAGTAGATAGACACGCACACACACAGTAGATAGACACGCACACACAGACATACACACAGTAGATAGACACACAGTCGATAAACACACACACACAGTAAACACAGACACACACACAGTAGATAAACACACAGACACACACAGTAGAGACACACACACACACACAGTAGAGACACACAGACACACACAGTAGATAAACACTGTGTCTCTGTGTGTGTGTGTGTGTGTGTGTGTGTGTGTACACCAAGTCAACAGGCTTGGACACAGGGAGACATTTCATTGTCATTACTTTATCGTCTACAATCCACATCCCTCAGTCCTGTTGTACCTGATGTACGAAAACAAATACACTACACATCTAATGGACTTATTATATTTGTTTCTTATTACATAAAGCTGTTTTTGTTTACACACACACACAAACTACTACTGTAGATTCGCCACACAGCTGCGGTTTGGAGAGTGTTGATCTCTTTGTCTAAGTCGCTGACCCCAGAAAGCACTTCCTGAGAGAGAGAGAGAGAGAGAGAGAGAGAATAAATGATGAAACGCAGATCTAAATGCATGCTAGGACACGAATACACACACACACACACACACGCACACAAAGTGGCTTCTAGAACAGTGTTTGGGCAACCGAACACAATCAAATTAAATTAACTTCCGTGCAACATCTCACAATTCACATCACAATTGGCTACGACACAGAGCAAGACAAATGATATGTTCGGGGACAAAGTGTACAAAGGGTTCAGATCAGTTCATCAACGCAATCTCTGGTTTCATTTCACACACGTTATCAAGCCCTATTAAACAATAGTTTAGTACCGCTACAAGGACCCACTAAACCCAGACCACAGCAATAACATCTCATGAGCTCGGTTTCCTGCCTGGTAAGACTGGGACTTCCAAAACGTGATAACGATAAGCTGTGGCTTCTGTTGTGAGGTCAGAGGTCAGAGTTCAGCCTCTCTCTCTCTCTCTCGCTCTCTCTTTCTTTCTGGAAGCAAAGTTGGACGAGGGATTAGCAGCGAATATCCAGCCTCGTAGTTGTTGTTTATACGCGTTACGCAACATAAACCTCCGATCGACGAGCGCTGTGTGTGTGTGTGTGCGTGAGCGTGTGCGTGTGTGCGCGTGTGCTTCCTGTTAATTGCCCACAAGCAGAAAAACAACTTTCCGCGGTGACTAATGGTGGTGAAATAGTTGAGTTTCAGGTCTTCGCCCGGTGGCACAATGTGTGAGACAATCTGTGAAAGAAATCTGCTCGTGTTTGTTCATGAATGATTTGTGTGAACATAAATAATGTGTGTGTGCGCTTGTGTGTGTGTTTCTCAGCTGGACTTGGAGGACGGGCAGTGTGTGGACAGCCGTCGGTCCACCTTGTGGTGCTGGTGCATGTGTCTGGGCCTCGGCCTCATGCTGGCAGGCGTGGTGGTGGGTGGGGCCTGTCTGTACCACACCTACGTCGTACAGGTAAGGTACGGCCGACGAGTAAATAGTCAAAGTGTTTTATTGTCACATGTACAGTACATCGTAACACAGGGCTGTTCTGAACAGTGAAACTCTTGTGACACGACAGTATGCAAAGATAAAATAGCAAGAAGATACATTTATATATACCGTATTTTCCGGACTATAAGGCGCACCGGATTATAAGGCGCACTGTCAATGAACGGGTCTATTTTCATACATAAGGCGCACCGGATTAGAGCCCTGCAATGGAGCCCGAGGCCCAATTATCCCATCATTAGCTCGGATGCGGGCCGGGCTCGGGCTTTTTTTTCTCTCTCTCTCAATTAAATTAAATTAAATTCAAAGAGGCTTTATTACCAGCAGCAGCAGCAGTGAGCGTGCGTTCAGCGCCACTGGAAGAGTAATAGAGGAGAGGAGGACTGGACTGGCCCCTGAAACCGTGGATGCGATTCTTTTCCTTCATGATGCAAAGTGACTTAAAAAGACATGTTGCCATGTTAAGCGGCTGACTGTTTTTGTGTGATTGGACGTTTTTTTTATTATTATCATGGGCGTAGAATTTAGTGGGGACGCTGGGGACATGTCCCCACCAATATCCACACCTCACGGTTGCGTAATTGCGCATCCTTGACGCAATATCTGTGATGTCCCCACCAATGTCCACACCTCACGGTTGCGTAATTGCGCATCCTTGACGCAATATCTGTGATGTCCCCACCAATGTCCAAAACAAAAATACGCCCTTGATTATTATTATTCTTGGAATGGCCTGTTTTGGTCAATTTTATTTTAGTCAAGGCTTACTCGGGTAAGACAAGCTGTTTTCTCTGTTAATAATAGCGTAACTGTTTCTCCGCACTTCCATGTGCTTATTGCTCCAATGGTTTTTATAGGCTACGTTTAATAATAAACACTGATATACGCTTTAACTGTTGAGTTGTTTTTTGTAGCCTATTCACTGGGATATAATTTGTAGTAGCCTATTCAACATTGATCTGATATGTAGCGAATGGATCAGCTGTTAATCGCCGCGCAGCTGCTCGTCACTCACTTCAGAAAATAAAAATAATTATTTAACTGCCTACAAAATGCTTAAAACATTTTCCTAAAATAACTTAAAATTGAAATGAAACTAAATATAACCACTTAACCATTTAAAGTGCTCAAATAAGATCGGAAGTCTATAACTAGAATTGTCGCATCTGGGCAACAAGTCTAGTTTGCGACATTAGTCGCAAATATGGGAGGTTAAAAAAATGTCGGGCTTAATTCGGGCCTGAGAGTTCTAATAATGTGGCGGGCCGGGCCGGGCTGGGGCCTCACTCTCTCGGGCCAGGGCCGGGCTAGGGCCTACTTTCCAGGCCCGCGCAGTCCTCTAGTCCTTATACACACACACACACCATAATATTACCGGTATGTTGAAGCACAGTACGTATTACTCCAAGTATTACGCCGCGGTAGCCGTAATGCGCCGACAATCCATCAAGCGGTGCGGCTTGACAGATTTTTGAGCGCCGTGTACCACATAAAATCGGTTCGAGGTTAATACATAAGGCGCACCGGATTATAAGGCGCACTGTCGATTTTTGAGAAAATTACAGGATTTTAAGTGCGCCTTATAGTCCGAAAAATACGGTAGTTGGAAATATAACATAAGATAAATAAGATAAGATAGAACTTTATTAATCCCGAAGGAAATTATTGTGCCAGGTTGCATAGCAATACAGTACAATAAAACAATATATACTGTATGTACATACTGTATATATATATACATACACACACATGAAAACACACGAACACATGAAAATATACACCCATATACACACACATGAATATATATATATATATATACACATAAACATACATACATATATACACAAACATATACACATTAAAAAATATATATGCACATACATATACATTGAGCGGCACAATATCCATAATAAGATAATAGAATACACTCACACAATGTACATAATAATGGTGAACAAAATATAAATGTAATGACATGTTGACTCCAGAAGTATTGATTGAATATTGAGTATTATAAATGTACAAGTAGTAAGGGCAGATCGATGCAGATATGTGGCATATAAGATTAGATAAGATAGAACTTTATTCATCCCGACGGAAATTCTTGTGCCAGAGGTTGCTCAAAATACCAACTACTACTGTATTGTTTATTATTGGTGTGATTGCAATGACTTTTCTTATTGATACCCTTCATACTTTCCGAAATATTCAACATTTTCCGGAAATTTTTCCCCATTGAAATGAATGGGGGAGAATGTTCAAAATGTTTCCAAACCCACTCATATTCAACCTCTTCCCATTCATTCATACATTCAGGTAGAAACTCCATTCAAACATTAAAACGTTTAGGACACTTGGATGAATTCACACAGGACATCAAAAGTTTCATAACATTCATACTTTTTACACAGTTCAAACTTAATTTATTTTTCAGCTCCTCAGACACTTTAACATGGGTGTGTATTGCGTGGGTTAGAGCGGGTGACGTCACGTTAGTGTAGAGCAGACGAAAAAAAAAATAAAATTATATTTTTAAAACTACCATCTCGCCCACAATATTAACTCCACATACGTCATCTATAAATCACGTATGTTAGGTACACTCGTGACGGTCACATATATGTAACTATGGAAACAAAGGGACTTATACTTTTGGATTTATGAGCCTCGAAGTGACAGGAGTCCCCACCTTATTAGCTCATTAAATGACAACAATGATTAAGCAGTTTTTGTCCCCGCTTGTTATGTGTGGACCCCTTCACACACACATGTGTGTTTGGGGGCGTGGCTATGCCGCCCTTCTGTAACAAGCGGGGCAAAAACTGCTTAGTCATTGTTGTCATGTAATTTAATGAGCTAATAAGGTGGGGACTCCTGTCACTTCGAGGCTCATAAATGTTGACTTTTAAGCTTTTCAACTCTTGGACCCCTGCTGCAGCAAAAGCGTTCCAGGGGCTCCAAATAGCAACACACAGCATTCACACCGCAATTTCTTCAGAAATTGCATTTTCTAGTTCTTATTGCAATAGAATAATAAACAATCGAGTCAATCAATAGAATAATAAATTGACAAATGTACAGTGAATAAGCCTGGAATAGCAGAAATATACAATATACCATATAAAAATATAAAAATATATTATCAGGACACCCCCATCTACTTCTGTAGCGTGGGCTACAGTGAGACGGACTACATCGAGGGGGTGGAGTCTGAGGAGGAAGGCGTTGGCAACATGGCGGCCGCCCATCAGCAGGAGCAGCGGTACCTGGAGGAGCGCGTGCGCGTGCTGGTGGAAGAGGAGGTGGAGTTCATCGACGTGCCGCAGTTCGCCGAGAGCGACCCCGCCAGCATCGTGCACGACTTCAAGAGGGTGAGCGAAAGGGCGGGCCAATGAATATCACTGTGGTACATAACGATAAGAATAGAGCAGGATTCATGCATTCACAGCTGCAAGGTTAAATAGAACGAGTTTCATAATCGCTGGGATGAGAGCAGGCGTGACGTTCTGAGAACGTACAACATGCGTAACAACGCTCCGTACTGTTGCGTCTCTGCTCCCTGACCAGATGCTGACCACCTACCTGGACCTGAAGATTAACCGCTGTTTCATCATCCCCCTCAACACCTCCGTCGTCATGCCACCCAGGGACTTCCGCGATCTGCTCATTAACATCAAGGTAGCCGACGACAGACTACTTAAACGAGACTTTGCAATCGCTTACTTAAGACGCCAAGTGACGTTTTCGTGGCGTCCCGTGTCCATTTCCCCCCTGTAATGTTTATCCATGGTTGCTGTGCGCGTAATGCACAGACAAGGCATTTGTATCAAGCCTTATTAATGCTATTCACGTTATTAAAATGCTACTTTTTTTTGGTGTTAATCGTCCGAAATGATGACTTAGCTTCACGAGTCTCTCCTCCCTCCAGGCCGGCACCTACCTGCCCCAGTCCTACCTGGTCCGGGAGCAGATGGTGGTGACGGAGAGACTGGACCTCCTGGACGGCCTGGACAACCTGGGCATGTTCATCCACAGCATGTGCCGGGGACGCCCCACCTACCGGCTAGAACACCGCGCCACCATAAAGGGTCAGTACCGCCCCCTATGCCCACTGGGGACTGGGTCAGTACCGCCCACCCATGCGCACACACACACACACAGGGAGTCAAGTCAGGTTCTGAGTCAGTACCGGCCAGACACTGGGAGTGAAGTCAGGTTCTGGGTCAGTACCACCACCCAGACACTGGGAGTCGAGTCAAGTCAGGTTCTGAGTCAGTACCGGCCAGACACTGGGAGTGAAGTCAGGTTCTGGGGCAGTACCACCCATGCTAGGAGTGAGTCAGTTTCTGGGGCAGTACCACCCATGCTAGGAGTGAGTCAGTTTCTGGGGAAGTACCACCCATGCTAGGAGTGAGTAAGGTAACAGGTTAGGGTTAGGTCAGGGCTAAAATGCTTTTAGATCACTTCCGGAACAGAGTTGAGCGTACCAGGGCAACCATTGGTCTGTAAACATGTTTTGTTCAACAAGACGAACCCCGTCACCACTTACCCCTTTTGGAAAAACCCTGTTTCTCAAAGTCTCAAAAAGTTCATAATCACTTTTCTCATTTTCTCAGGCATCCATAAACGCGAGGCACTCAACTGCCACAAGATCCGCCACTTTGAGAACACGTTTGTGGTCGAGACGCAGATCTGCGAGCTTTAAGGAAAAAGAAAAAAAAAGTACAAAATCAGAAGATTGTTTTTTTCGGAATGTCCGTCTGTTCAAAAAGCATGTATTTTGGTTTTTTTTTTTAAACAAATTTCTTTCTCTTGATGAGGTCTGATTGACGTTCGCAATTGCGGGGGAGGGGGGTTAGCTAACCGTAAAGACTAAATCCTGGTACGGAACCGGGATCGGATTGCACTCTGTCATGTATTCGCTTTTTCTGTCTTCCCGGCTTTGGACACATTTTTACTTTACATTTACATTAGAATTCTCCAAGACTCATTTGTAACATGAGGTGAACTTCTACGAATTAAAAAAAAATTAGCTTTTGTCATTTCTGATAGGATGCGCGATTGGCGTACAAGATTAGGTCGTCTTCTGTGGCTAAACTAGTTTTTTTTTTGAATTTTTTCGATCACCTTCATACTTCAAATTTTTTTTTTTAATCCAGCACTTTAAAATATTTGGATGATCCATAAATATATATAAAAAAAGATGCCAATATAAGTATGGCAGATAAGTTTTAGGTTTATAATTCAATATTTTGTGGGGTGTTTTCTATGCATTTATCCACTGGGTAGTTGAGGTGGATCGTTTGAAGTGTTTAATGTAACGTGTGCCCTGTTTAAGGGTAGAATGTCAATTTATATGTAATGTACTCATTTTACACACACAAACACACACCCCCACATTTCACACGTTCTCTCACACACACACATTTAACACACTTTTCCGATACTATGATGGAGGCTAACAATGAACAACATAAAAATACACCAATAAATCTGAATAATTTTATTGTCGTCGTTGCTGTTGTCGTGATTTTACAAAGTATGGTTAACTTCTGCAATTCAACGTTAAACTGTGCAATACAACGGAATGACGGACTGGTTTTAGATCTGGGGTAGGAGGGGGATGGGGGACCTGGTGAATCCAGCAGACAGAGTACTTTCGCTTCCTGTTCAGTTTTCTTCTCAGTGTGAGAATATAAAATAACCACACACACACACACACACACACGGCTAACCCGAACTTGCAGACTCACGTGGTCTCCTGTTCCCATTTATTTCTGTAGACACAGTAAAAACAAAAGCGAAAACAAAAATTTAATTAAAAAAAATTATGAAAAAACCACGCGCTTTTGAAGACCTTTGTCTGCTCAACCCACTTACTTGTAACCACACACACACGCACACACGCTTTCTGATATTCACCGTTAACATGTAGACCCTTCCCACCACCTACACCCCCAACCCCGCCCAGCCCTGCAAACACAGGCACCACCAAAATAAGCTGGAGAAACGGGCTCCCAGGGTTACGAGGAACGTCTGTTAAGAGTTTAGCGCAGAGTTGAGACAATCTCTTTGGCCCTGATGTCTGGGGTGGAGGGCGGAGGTGGAGGGCGGAGGGTGAGTTTCGAGCTTTGTCACATGAGAGAGAGAGAGAGGGAGAGCGAGCGAGATTAGTTCCAGACTCCAGTACAAAACAATTGCATGCAACACTGACATACAAACCCCACCCTTTGTTTCAATCCAGTTCTTTTTATTCTCTTCTTCTGTTTAATAGAAAATAGAATTTTTTTTTGTAATACGTTTTTCTTTGTTAGACACACATGCACACGCACACACACACACACACACACACACACACAAGCACTGAGCCCTCGAACGGGAGAGCAGGGGGAACTCCGAACAGCCAAGAGTCACGGGAACGAGGGAATAACCTACGCTGCGTTCCGTTGACCTCGGAAGTCGGAGCCGGGAAATTACAGCGCGGGGGGGGGGGGGGAGAGGGGGGCTAACGCGGGGGCGGCTAACGCGACGGCTAGCTAGCTGGCTGGCTGGCTGAGTTCTTCAACATCTTCAACCCCAAGTCCCCCCAAGTTGGTTGAGGAACGGAACGCAACACATCAGAACATTTAACATCGCTTCATCTCACATACTCTACACTTTTAGTTGTTTTTTTTCTTTACGTCGTTTTTTTTTTTTTAATACTATAAAAAATGTGTGTGCTTTTTAAACCCCACCCCCCCCCCCCCAACCGTCAACGTCAACAATAACAACAACAACCACCAAATAAATGGAAAGGAAAAAAGAAAAGAAAAAGTGATTTGTTTGTTTAGAAATCTGGCCAAACCGTTTTTTCTGCAGTGGGCTGTTTCGATATTTATTGCGAATGAAGAGACAAACGTTTAGACAGGAACAAGCACTTGGTTATGGCACGAGCATCTCAGGAGCTAAAAAAATTACCCAAATGCGTTGTCGTCCAATCGGGAGAGGGGGGGGGAGGGGGTGCATTAACCGACCGAAAAATGAAAATGAAATAAAAACAAAAACATCAACCACCATAAATCGGGAAAATATTAAGACATTGAGATCATCAGTCGAGGAGGAGAAAGAAACTTCTCGTAATTTTTTTTTTTCCATATTGAAACATGCGGGTCTTCACTCGGCAAGAAAAACGCCAGAAAAAGAAAGCGTCAAATTAAAACTCCAGGCCCATAATAGTCGTTACAGCCCTTAAAAAAAAAAAAAAAAAGTTTCCATTTTCAGAATTAATACCAACACTGGAAACAAGGATTCAGGTTGGTTGCTTGCCTCGCGTCGTTTTTTTTTTTACAATTCCCGCCAAACTTTACGTTACGTTCGTGAGGCTCCGAAAATTCGGAAGCCTTCTTTATTTTTCTGCGCGAGGGCGAACCGACTTCGTGGCTCCGTTGGGCTGAATTATGGATGCACACTGGCTCCTCCCCCACCCTGAAAACACATACAATATATATATTGTTGCCGCTGGCGATCTGTTACTAAGTTATTAACCAAGTTAGTATTATCGTCACAGTTCCAAATAAATCGACTGAACCATTAAAAAAATATTTCTGTTACAGTTACAATGTGGGGCTTTTTATATATGTATATCTATATGTATATATATATATATATATATGTGTATATCTATTATATATCGATAGAGATAGATTCATTTTTTCATATTTCTGCTTGCAGACATCCACACCCCACATAATGTAGCCTACTTGTGTGTCGCTTTTAAGACTTTGTATGTGCTTTATAATCTTTAGTGTATGTCGGCTTTGGCACACTCTGCGGAACCTTCCGATCAGACGTTTTTGGAGTTCTCTGAAAACGTTGCTGAATTCTACGCAAATCTACGGAATCTTTGCTGAATTCTCGGAAATCTTCCACTGAATACTCGGAAATCTTCGCTGAATTCTACACCGCCCAAGATTTCTTCTTCCTCTTCTTCTTTGTCGGTTAGCGGTTACGACCACGAGCCCCCTCACCGTCTTCGGTCCCATCGTGTAAGAACCGCCCCAAAATAAACCAAAAAACAACAATAACAATAACAACAAACAACAACAACCACCCAACTTTCAAAGTCCCAACAAACTTGGCCCCCTGCTGGCCGCACTACGCCACTACCAAATCCAAATAAATACCGTTTTGTTTTCTTAAAGAAGAGTGACACGTTAAGAAAATGAACAAAAACAAAAGAAAAATAGTGGAATGAGAAATATACAAGTCAAAATTCTCAGGAAAGGCAAACAAATTCTCCAAATGCTGGAATAATTGGCCCGACACTCTCCTGGGACCCCCGAAAAAAAAAATGAATATATTACAGGGTTAAGAGTAAATATATATTATGAAGTAGTAGTGGTTGGAAGGAAAAAAAATGGCGACAATGTCGAGGAGGATGACAAAGCCTCCACGTTCTTTGTCATTTTCAAACTCCTTCCAAAAAGAAAATAAAACCACAAAAAAAAAAAGAAATCAAAGCCATTAGTTCTTACCCGCCACCCACCCACCCGACCCCCCCCCCCCCCCACAGTGATCATGGCTTCTTGTCTGACCAAAAGGTCTCTGACCTTATTGAGCCTTTTTTTGGGACCCCACTCCCCTCCACCACCACCTCCTCCTCCTCCACCTCTCTTCCCTACCCACGGATGGATGGATGGGGATGGGGTTGGAGGGTTGGGGGGTTGGGGGGTGTGTCTCTAGTCGGCGTAGTGCATGATGGACTCCACGTAGTTGCCGGGGAAGAGGCCGGTGGTGCCGCACATGACGCCCTCGTACCAGCCGTCGTCGTTCTTCTTGATCACGTAGATGATGGCGCCCTCCTGGAAGGACAGCTCGTCCTCCTTGTCGCGGGCGTAGTCGTAGATCGCCACCACTAGAGGGCGGCAGAGGTGGAGAGAGACGTTTAGGAGGGGGAGAGAGAGAGAGAGAGAGAGAGAGCTGATCTGGGACCCAGAAGTGCTACGAGGTTACAGCAGATGCACATGCTAATGCTAACGGCGGAGGGAGGGGGCGGGGGCTCACCTTTCTCCAGGTAGGTGCGCGGGGCCCACGGCGGGTCCTCCTCAGCGTACGGGTCGCTGTACTCCACCACGGCCGACTCCTCCTCCTCCTCCTCCTCCTGGTCCTCCTCCTCGTCCTCCTCCTGGTCCCTCAATTTTCCACCTCCCCTCCCCCGCCGCCGAGGTAGTTCTCCGGAGGCGGAGGGGGCGGAGCCTGCTCCTCAAACACCGGCTCGTCGGCGGGCGGAGGGGGCGGGGGCACGTCCGAGACTGGGTTGGGGCAGAGACAACACACTACCAATGAGGAGGAGGAGGAGGAGGCGGAGACACCACCGATTGGAGGAGGAGAGGAAAGGAGGAAAGGATGGACCCAGGCATGCCGGACTCACAACTCAACACAGAGGGACGACCCGCAAAAATAGTTATTTTAACAACAAATAAGGAATAACGATTAGTCAAAGAGGTTGAGGAAGAATCGACCGTGCGGACACAGTGAAGGGGAGAGCTGGTGCAATGCTGGGTAGTTGTAGTTTATGTCGTGGGGGTTCACCGACGCCGACGGCGATTGGCGACGGGGAAGAGAGAAAAACCGACAGAACTACACATGCCTGTAGCCGTGGGGGTTTTTTACTATGGTTACCGTGGGAGGTATATAATCTGCCGTGCGGGATAAAGCAGAATTGCGAAACTGTTGGTAGAATGGCAGTAAGATTTTACCAGCGATCGAGAGACAGACGGAGAGAGACAGACAGACAGATGGGGAGACGAAAAACAGAGCTAGAGACGAGACCAGATGGAGAGCAGACAGACAGAGAGACACACGACAGGACCAGACAGATGGGGAGACAAAGCAGACCATGAGACAGACAGACCGGAGAGACAGACAGAGACAGACAGACGGAGAGACAGACAGAGAGACAGACAGAGAGAGAGACAGACGGACAAACAGAGAGAGAGAAAAACAGACAGAGACAAACAAACAGACAGAGAGACAGACAGATGGAGAGCCTGACAGACAGATAGAGAGACAGACAAACGGAGAGACAGACAGACAGAGACAGACAGAGACAGACAGACAAACAGAGACAGACAGAGAGAGAGAGAGACTACGCTCCAACACCATGCAACGAGAGTGCATGAGGAGGAGGAGGAGGAGGAGGAGGGGGGGAGGGGTGAAGGGGGAGGGACTTACTGGTCTCCTGTACGCGGGCTACAAAGCCCACCAGGGGCAGCTGGGGGGTGATCTGCATGGTGGGGGGAGGGGGCGCTATCGGGCCTGGGCGACCGGCCGCGCACACGCGAGAGACACACCGCACGCGCACGAGAGAGAGAGAGACAAGAGAGAGAGAGACAGACAAGAGAGAGAGAGACAGACAGACAGAGAAGGAGAGAGAAGAGACACAGAGATAAGAGGGACAGAGAGATGGAGACAAACCGAGACAGAGACACAGAGAAAGAGAGACAGAAAAAAAAGAGATCGAGAGGCATAGGGAGAGACAGAAAAAGAAAGACACACAGAGAAAAAGATATATAACGAGACAGAGAGAGAGACAGAGAGAGAGAACGGGAGAGGCAGATAAGGGAGGTGAGAGAACAGAGGTGTCAGGTAAATATAGAACAGAGGCCATAATCAACAGTGTTGAGATCAGCATATGATGCAGAGAGAGAGAGAGAGAGAGAGAGACAGAGAGAGAGAGAGAGAGACAGAGAGAGAGAGAGATGGCAGCAACGACATTAGCAGAGCGTTTGTCGGACAAGCCAACAGGTGACAGTCACTCTTTGAGGCGAGCATCATAACAGGTCCCAGAGGTTTCCATGGCGACGTGTGTGTGTGTGTGTGTGTGTTTCTGAAGAGAGTCTTACATTTACATCACATTTACATTCAGGGCATTGAGGGCATTTGGCTTTGACGCTTTTATCGAAAGCGACGTACAAAGAGTACATTTGTTGAAGGAGAGACTGTGGTACCTGAAGACAGGAGCAGAGCGGGTTTCAAGCGTTCACATACCTTGGTTCTGGTTGAAGTGCAGCCCGCCGTTCAGCTGGTTCTGCCCGTGCACCGAGTTGGGCTGCCCCGTGACCGAAGAGGGCCTGCGGTAGGGCAGGGAGCCCCCCGCCGGCGGGTTCTGGGACTGCTGCATGGGCCGGTTCATGCTGTAGAACTGAGGCGCACCTGCGGGGGGGGCCGGGCGGCGGAGAGCAGCGCGTCAACGACAGCGTAGAGGGCGGAGTTCTTCTTTGCTTGACTTTTCCTGCCCTTTAATTGTCTCCCGCGATGGGTTTGCGGTGAAGTAAACTGCGAGAACTTGCTTCTGAACTATTTTTGTGTCATACAGTCGCTTGAGGACAAAGTTAGCTTTTGAGTATTTAAAAATAAAACTTTATTATCATATTTTAAAAAGTGTTTACGCCAAAACCAAACATTTTTTGTGTCGCTCTGCTTAAAAACAAGTCAAAGCATTTCACCATCGGGTGAAAGACGGAACATTTGCATTTTGCACACACACACACACACACACACACACACACACACACACACACACACACACACACACACACACACACACACACACACACACACACACACACACACACACACACACACACACACACACACACACACACACACACAATAACAATACAGCGGTAACCTAGGTAACGACATCCAGCCCCGTGCATCGCAACCGCAACATGACGACGACAACAACAACACTGACGACGACGAGAACACCGCGTCGAGTGAGGCGACGATGGATCACCATGGCGACAAGGGAAGCTACTGAGAGCAACTTCCGAATTCATTCATTCATTCATTCATTCATTTCTCGATCTGTCACGGAATGCGGCACGAAGAATGCGGCCGCGATCCCATTGGTCGAGGCAGGCGACTTTCTTTTCGTTACGGATTCGAACTCACTCACCGGATGGAAAAACAGAAACAAAACAAAAGACGTACAACAAATAATGCGACACATTTCTCAAGAAAGAAGAAGATAAAGAGAAAAAAAAAGGAAACTGAGGTAATGGTATCCATGGCAACAGCATCCAGCTACAAATGGGTAAGGGGAGAGGGGTGGGAGAGGGGCCTCAGGCAGGTAGACGGGCAGGCAGGGATGGAGGTGATGCAGGAAGGTGGGGTTGAGGGTGGTGGTGGTGGTGACGGTGAGGGTGGGGTCAGGGCACTCACCTTGCGTGGTGATGGTGGTGGTGGTGGTGGTGGGGGTGGCGAATGCGGGACCCCCGCTAGCGAGGGCCATGGAGGAGGGGAGCTGGGGAGGGGGAGGGGGCACGGGCAGCAGGGTCTCCACGAGGGCGAGGGTGAGGGGCCCGGGCGCCTGCGGGGGGCCGTCGAGGGCGGTGGTGGGGGCGCCGGGGGTGGGCGTGGGGGTGGGGGTGGAGGTGGGGGTGGGGGTGGTGGCGCCGCTGGTGGGGTTGTTGTTGTTGTTAGCGGCGGGGGGCTTGGCCGAGGAGGAGGAGGAGGAGGAGGAGCAGGAGGAGGAGGGGGGTGGCGGAGGAGGCGGGCCTGTGCCTTGGGGCGGGGGTGGCGTTTGATTGGTTAGAGGGAGAAGGTGACGAGGAAGGAGGAGACAGCAGAAGGAGGTAAAGAACAGTTGCAGAGTCAAACGGAGAAGCAGAGATATGATGTCAGTTCTAAGGGTCCGTACACAATTCAAGATTTGGGAAAGTATATTAACGACCAACCAATCAATCATATCCTCCATCAACATAGGAGGCGGCGGGAAAAACGTCAATTAATCAATCAATCAATCAGGAAAATACCACAATCGCTTGGAATCTTTCTCGATGGAAATTGTGTGCGGACCCTGGCCTGCCAGTCACAGCAGAGATTAGTCATTAGGGGGCGCGCTTTCAACTCGGTACGGCACAGTGAAAAGGGGGCGGGGCGTTTACCTGGGAAGGCGGTGGGCGGGGCCGGCGTCGGCACGGCGATGGGCAGGCCCACGCTGCCGCTGCCGCTGTTCTCCCGGCTGCTGCTGCGGCTGCTGCTGGGGTGGCTGCCGCCGCTGCTGCCGCTGCTGTGTCAGGCACCGACAGACACAGACACAGAGACACACACACACATACAGAGTTACTCACACACACACACCGCATGGCTGTTTGCGATACGTGGGAGTTTAAACCAAAACCGAACCCGTTGACATGCTGAGGTGGTCATCGCTACTCGCTATTGTTACATAAAATAAATATCTTTTGACATTATACCACCAGGTGTAGATCAGCCTACCAGTCGCTACAGTCCACTGGGTAGGCTGGTAGGCTGATCTAGCCAGCATTCTAGGTGGACACTCCCCACTTGTGATGTCACGTGGGGCCGTTCCAACCGGTTCTTGAAATGGCTAATCACGCTCACACCTGGTGGTATAATAGGAGTCCTTTAAGGAAAATGTAAGTTATTTGAAGCTAAAGTAATCACATAATGTGGTCGAGTCGATAGGATACGATATACAAACTTGACTAATCGCGTACACACTGGACTGGAATAGAACCAGTTAGGCTAACGCTTAGCGCAAAGAAAATCTGAATCTTAAATGTATTGGCTGTGTGTCGGTCGGCAAGGGCTTGATTGTGTGTAACGTTAAGTGTGGAGTGTGTGAGTGTGTGTGGTGGGTGGCTGGTTTAACCAGCCTCACCCGGCCCGGGTGGAGAACAGTCCAGGGTTGGGCTGGGGTTGGGCTGCACACCTGTGGCGCATCGATGAGTCAATGCACCACAGGTGTGCAGCTGCCTCACCCACCCCCACACACACACACACACACCACAGTTAAAGGTCTCCTATTATACCGCCAGGTGATTAGCCCTTCCAAGCGGTTTCGAAAACCTGTTTTTGACATCACAAGTGGGAGTGGTCCACCCAGATTGTTATGGTGGATAGATCAGCCTACAGGCTGATCTATCCACCATACATCTGGGTGGACACTCCCCACTTGTGATGTCAAAAACCAGCGGATGAATCCGCTTGGAAGGGCTAATCACGCTCACACCTGGTGGTATAATATGTCTCCTTTCGGGTAAAGAGAGGAAACAGGGAGTGTTTTGTGTTTTGTTATATCGTACGGTACAGTACAGCGTAACAAAACATGTCCCCCCGCTGAAACCTCATAAACGCACCCCCCCCCCCCCCACACACACACACACACACAACCACACACACAGTTTCAACTACTACGCGGTGTGATTAGAGACACAGGTTTGGTCGCGTTTAAGAACGGGCTAGAAGATGACATTTATAGGCACCGAGCCTGCTGGACAGGGGGGGGGGGGGGGGGGTGGGGGGAGGGGAGGAGACAGAGACGACGGTCGCAAACAGGAAACAGGAAGCAGACGCGTGACGGATGGACACAGAGTGAGTGACCCAGCCGGTGGAAAATGAGAAATGAGAAAAAAGAAGCATTGAAGAGAGGGTGGGGTGCGGGGGGGGGGTATCCAGGAGGAGGAGGAGGAGAAGGTGGGCGGAGCAATTCGTCAGCTCGTGGAAATCTGGCAACCTCAGGACTCAAACCCTGGAAAACGGTAACACACCAATTTAAAAACATTGAACGTATTTCCTTTTTATTATTATTATGTGGGATGAAAATTAGGGAGAGGGGAGGTTTTGGGGTTTTTTCCGAGAAAAATATGTTTTTGTCTGCACCTCGTCAAGAAGACATTGGAGGAGGAGAAGGAGGAGACGAGGAAGGAGGCAAAGAAAAAGAATAGACGAAGAAAAAGGGACGAGGGGGGTGGTATTCGGAGGTACGGAAGAGTTGCATGCTGGGTAAAAAAGTTTGGACGGGTCTCGAGGAGTTCGGAACAGTTTCGGAAGAGTTCGGGGGAGGGGTAGGCGTGTAGGGTGGTGGGGGTAGGGAGGGGGAGGGGGAGGGGGGTTCACCTGTACGTGCGGTTCCTCTGATTAACGGACACAGTGCGTGCGGGACTCTGCAGGGGGGGCGCCGTGTTGCGCGTCGGGCTCGAGACGTAGTCGTTAGGGACAACGGGGGGACGCACCGGCTCGAGCGTCCTATTAGGGGGAGTGGCGCCTGCGGGGGGGGGGGGTTGGAGGAGGAAGAGGGAGTTTGGGGGCAAGTGAATTGAGGAGGAGGAGGAGGAGGAGCAAAGAGGGGGTAGGGGAGGAAAGAGGAGGAGGAAAGAAGAGAAGGAGGAGAGGGGGGGAGGAAAGAGGAGGAGACAAGAGGAGAGGGGGAGAAGAAGGAGAGAAGAAGAGGAGGAGAGGAGGAAAGAGTAGAAGGAGGAGAGGTGGAGGAGGAGGTGGAGGAGGGGGGAGAGCAAAGAAACAAACAGGTGTAACTTAAAAAAAAACAAAAAACGGGAGATGTGATTGCTTGGTGGCACAGTGGTGGGGAGTCGGGGGGAGTCGTGGGGGTGTGTGTGCGCCGGTGTCATTAATCAGGGGGAGGAGGGTTGACACGTGTGTCGGTGAGGCACACACACACACACAGCTGAGTGGCGGTGGCGGTGTGGGGGCGGACCCCAGGTGGGCCGGGGGGGCGGAGACACAACAAAATAAAACAAAAACACACAAAGATGGCTGCTCCCCAACACACGGTTTGGCTTCTTTTTTTTTTATCCAAAGCGTCTTCTCTTGAGAACGTCAGTGTGGTTAGGGAGGGTGAGGGCGGGGTGATCAGCGCCATATTAAAACGGGGATTTAAAAAAACAAACAGAAGTGTTTGACTACAAAAAGGAGTCGAGTCAGACGAGCTGGAGAGAGGGGGGGGGGGGGGGGGGGGGGCGTGGTGTGTGTGTGAACAACGTTAACGCTAAGCTAGGCCCGAGGTCATGGCAAGTCCCCACCCATTGGTTTCTGGGGTGGGGTGGAGTGGGGCGGGGCATGGGGGGGGGGTTGAGGGGGGAGGGGCTGTTGAGTTGATAGACAGTCGCCACGACAACCAGGATCAGGTGAGAGCGTGAATGGACAGCAGCCACCACCCAAGAACAAATGTATAAATCAAAACGCCACCTTCAAAACCGATTCAAATAAATAAATGAATGTAGACACCTAAAGTGGTGAGCGGAATATCCTGTAATGTGGTCTATAAGCATGACAAGGGGGGGGGGGGGGGGGAAATAAGGTTAATTGGTACGATCGACAGCGCACACACACATACACACACACACATACGCACACACATACGCAGACGCAGACTCTCTCTCACGCGCGCACACACACACACGTTTTTTCCGGAAGCAAGCAAAATGAAGGCCAAAAAAAATCAATAAACACGACCGCAGCAGAGCAGAGCGTTCCGGATTGAACCCAGAGGGGGGTCGGGGGGGTGAGAGGTCGGCCGGTACGTACCCCAGGGTGCCCTTGCGTGACGTGGGGGGGCTGGGGGGCTTCTGCGTGGGGGGGTTGGTGCGGGGCAGCGCACCACCGCCTCCTCCTCCCGCTTTCATGTTCTGGGCGCTGGCCTGCAAGGGGAAAAAGGTGGAGAAGTTGGTGGGTGATGACTCCACTCCAAACCACACGGCGACAACTAGTCACACACACACACACGTGCACGCGCACACACACACACACCAGGGTGGCTGCAGGCACGTCTCTGAGAAGCTCATTACTGCCCATGATGCAACACGGCAGGAAACCAAAAACAGCAAGGGGGCGGAGTCACGCCCCGTTTCCTGTTAAGAGATATTCTCCCGAAGAAAAACTGCCATCAGATGTCCGATGTATTCATCTCAATTATTTTTTTCAAATCCCAGATATAAAATCGATATGTAATATAAAAGCAGTTCATTCGTTTTTAAGACGGTAGTTTTAGCTCGATAAATACGACCTATGAACCTGAAGACACCCTCAAACAACAACAACAAACAAATATATAAAGATGTCCAACGCACACCACCACCACCACCACCACCACCATTCCTCACAAACAAACGCTTACCTTGAACCTGAGCAACCACTGAGGTTGACGTTAAAGTTAAGTTAGGTGAGCGGATAAAAGGGAGGACAGAGAGAAGAGAAGAGAGGAAAGAGAGAGAGAGATAAGGGAACGGATTAGCAGATTAGCAATTATCGACATCACAGTAATTTGGTCGACCTCAGTCTGTAGCAGATTTAATGAAATCCCCCAAAAAAGGTCAAATATGGAGTTTTCCTCGATGCATGTTTGGAATGAATTCAATGTGGGTCGACGTAGACCAGTGGAGGCTTATGGGTAATCAAGTCTTTCACCTGCTGGTTTCAGTGTGTAATTAGGCGAGAATTAAATATCTCACCAGATATTTAATTGGGACTGAATAGAGCATTCATTAGTGGAAGTGTGGCTCGCTAGAATTAATTAAGCTGCCGATATCGCCGAACTGTAATCGCCTGCCTTCATACTTCTGAGCTGAACACTGATGGGACGTTTCATTTGAAATATATAATATATCATTTAAAAAAAAAAAAAAAACACATTCATCGCAATTTATAATCAATTGCGCACTTCATTCCGAGTCGGTGAATGAAAACAAAAAATAGCAAATCGATTGCCACTGCCGCTGTAAACTGAATTCATGAGCAAAATATATCGTATCGGCCAAATTCATGAATTATACGCAATCATTTACTCTTTTTTCCCCTCCAAAAATCCATTTTTAAGTTGATGCATTTATTAGGTATTTGATTTAATACGCCGTTGAGGTCGTTATCTTAAACATGCATTATTGATCGCTCTTTTCGTGCGGCATTTAAAATATGAATGCTTGGTTTGCTTTAGAGCCATTAAGTCTGCCTTCGAGGTCCTCGCCGGTAGACCTCCCAGTACTGAACAACAACAACAACAACAACACGAACACGCTGACCATCGCACCAACATGCGCATAACATAATAATAATCACATGTTCCTCAACCACATCTTGTCCCAAGGAATCCATCGCATCAGACTCTGAGAGGAACGCTTTTGAGTTGAGCGGCAGAATGGGGGTTTGAGAAGATGATTTTAACTAAACATATTGGCAGCCCTGCGGTGGCAGCAGCGCCGTAGAAGCAGTCTTGCAATCGGTGCACACTGACGAGGCATGGTCGCTTATGGCAACAGGTTCCCCTTTACTCTAAAATGAGAATTTAGTCTGCTTTCACATCCGTGTTTTTGCCTCGTAGAGGAAAGCCAGCACAGCTTAATTGACAGACATACAACTGTGGGAGTGTGTGTGTGTTTGGTGGCTGGCTTAAATGGCCTCACCCGGCTCGGTTCGAGTCTGGGGTGGGTGGGGCTGCAGCCTCACTTGGCCCAGGTTGAGTCTGGGGTGGGAGGGGCTGCAGCCTCACATGGCCCAGGTTGAGTCTGTGGTGGGAGGGGCTGCAGCCTCACCTGGCCCAGTTAAGAGTCTGGGGTGGGAGGGGCTGCAGCCTCACCTGGCCCAGGTAGAGTCTGGGGTGGCTGGGGCTGCAAGCCTGTGGTGTATTGGCTAATCAGTGCGCCACAGGTTAAGTCAGCCACCAGCACCACACACTCAGGGAGCACTAGTATGCTAGCTAAGGACTATCTGCTCCATGTCATGTCGTTTTACCAAACCTTTTACAATAAACCTTTTCATCACCACCCTGCCCGTGTCCTTGGAGGATCCCCGAACAAAGCCACATAACGTGGCATTGTGGCAACGAAGAATGCTCCAACAACCTTTTAGTAACCTTTTGTTAGTTTACTTTAGTTAGTAGAAAGTTGAAGCCAAAGACAGTGAAACGCCGGGTCACACAGATTCCAGCTCGTCAGGCCATCAGAGCGGCGTGCCGTGCTGCAACCTACCTTGACGCCGTGGCCCATGTCGTCCAGCATGCTGTAGTCGATAGGCTTGCGGATGTAGCGCACGGGCCTCTCGGGGTTGGCCGGCGCGATGATCTTGTGCGTGCGCGACGTGTTCTTGTTGGTGGTGAGGATGCCGATCTCCCGCCGAGCCACCTTCTCCTTGTGGATGTCCACCGTCTGGGAGGAGCCAATCGGACGCGAGCGTCAATTTTGAAACGCAACAAACCAAACAGAAGGCCCCTCCCTCCCTGCGCTGGGTTCAGTGTTTGTGAATTTTAGTCATGCACTTGTGATTGACAGGCAAGACAGACTCCCTGAATCAATCAGGGGGCATCTCCATCCGGAACCAATCAGGTTCAGGGAAGATATCCCCCGATTGATTCAGGGGAGATGCCCCCTGATTGGTCAGAAATTATACAGAGGCAGACAACTCGTGGGGCATTGCATTTCACTCAGTAATCGTTGACCAACAAATTACAGCTCTTAAATGGTACGTAGAGTACCAATTAATTTAATTTAAGAGTGCCATTTCAGTTCACCACTTGACTTGTGTGTGAAAATGTGCATTTATTGAAATCATTGAAATATTTCTTGCATAAGAAACCAATTTTCAGTGAAAACGATTTGGACTTGTTACACATTTAGCCATTTTTTGTGTGTTTTAGTGTCGTGTGCAAACCTGCCTCACACCACTGACTGGCGTGTGCGTGCGTGCATGTGTGTGCGTGTGCGTGTGTCCCCGCCCCCCCCCCACCTGGGAGATGTGGTTGATGGAGGACTCCATGCGACGGAGCTGCGAGGCCTGGATGTCGAGCATCTGCAGCACGTTGTTCGCCAGCGTGTTGATCAGGTAGGCCACGCTGGCCAGCGACTGCGTAGCGTAGTTCTTGGTCTCCTCCAGCGCCCGGTGCTTGTCCGGTGACTGCAAGTAAACAAAAAACGACAAAAATGGCGGTTCCATCCTCGTGACTAAATCCCACATGATACCCAGTGATCCTGCAATTACTACAAGCAATCATGAGGTGCTTGAACCTTGTTTTATTCAAATCTTACTGTACCCTCAGCAGATACATTGTTGTTTCACTCTTTGGACAAAAGTGTCCGCTAAAATGCCCTAAACTACACCAAAGTGACTTGGATACGTTCTGCTCTCTTAACGACTAAAAAGTGATCATTGGAATATAATATTTGGGTTTTAAACAAGCCATGTGTGCTACAGAGACATTGACAATCAAAATGGACGGCCAATTGTGCGGGATGGAAAAGACAGTAGCCAGCGTTTCCATCTGTCCCATGATCCGTGTGTGTGTGTGTGTGTGTGTGTGTGTGTGTGTGTGTGTGTGTGTGTGTGTGTGTGTGTGTGTGTGTGTGCGCGCGTCTACTGTCCGTCCACCACCAACACACACACACAACCACATCACTCAGTCACTGTCGCACACCACGCAAACACCAAATCTCTGGCTGTCTCTGTTGTTTCGTCGTCGCTATGGCGATGTCCTGGCGACGAGGCTCCGTCTGTAGTCGTACTTACCGTTACTGTGTAGTGTGCCGCGGCCCATCCAACATGTTTGCGGCTACCAGCCAGCTAGCTAACCGGAGAATTCATAACGAAGACGGCAGCAACATAAAAATAATATAAAAGGGATGTTTGGGGCCAATTACAGCCGGGGGGGGGGGGTGTGACACACACACACACAGTCAGTGTGTTCAAAGTGCATCTGCACATTCTGTTCCGAGGGCTATATGGAACTGAAAAACACTGAGGCAGGCAGATTGCAAAATTACGAAATCTGATGTCGCCTTCCTCTCTCCTCTCAGAGAGCGAGCGAGGGAGCGATCGGGTAAGAGAGAGAGAGACGGAGAGAGAGAGAGAGAGATCCCGGCTCCACAAATCATCAAGATGTCATGTCTGGCGGTGGCAGGACAATTATACACGCGAGCCCCGGCCGCATGGATTTCATTTGAACCTGCGGAACGCGGAAGTGCCGTGATGATGAATTGGCAGTACTCCTATAAAAAGGTGGAAGAGAGACCATGTCTGTCGCGGTCATGTTTGATGGTTTTGCTTCCACCTACCAAAAAAAGCGAGCATAACACGACG
Source organism: Coryphaenoides rupestris (assembly GCA_002895965.2). NCBI lineage: Eukaryota > Metazoa > Chordata > Actinopteri > Gadiformes > Macrouridae > Coryphaenoides > Coryphaenoides rupestris. The sequence continues at coordinate 66,282 of PIJE02001313.1, forward strand.
CAGGATCAGATCGTGCGTGACGGGACTTTAGAGCAGATCAGATTGTGGTCTCCGGGTTCGTGCGATCCGGTCCGGTCGTTTGATCCGGTCCGAGCGCTGAGTGCTTGATCCATCCTGCGTTAGGAGGAGACTTTGAGTCACACTTTTAGTCCGCTTGACGGGGGCTCTGTTGTGACAACGGAATCGATTCCCGGAACGTTGATTGTGAACATCCTGGCCTGCCCCCCCTCCTCCCTTTTTTGAAAACACTGTAAATTCATACTGGAGATTGTTGACAACGATCTGCTATAACAGAAGGCATTCAGGTGAATGAAACGTTGTTGGATAAAGGCCCATTATGATGAACGGACTGCATTTATAAAGCGCTTTCATTGACAGCACTTTACAATTTGTGTGCCTCGCAAACTTTCACCCATTCATACACACACACGCATTCACCCATTCATACAGACACGCAACCATGCAAGGCAACAGCCAGCCCTTCAGCAGTAGTTGGGGTTAGGTGGTGCCTTGCTCAGGGACACCGCCACATTTGGCCGCGGATCAAACTAGCAACCGCCGGCGTCTCAGGAGCCGATATGGGATAGCCGTCTCGCTCAGGGACACCGCAACACTTGAGCAAGGAGGGGGAGCCGGGGATCGCTCCAGCAACCGGCAGCTCATCATCAGAAGCAGTTGTGGGATCGCTGCCTTGCTCGGGGACACCTCGACACTTGGCTAGGCGGAGGAGCCAGGGATCGCTCCAGCAACCGGCAGCTCGTCATCAGAAGCAGTTGTGGGATGAAGAGGAGGAGCTGGCCGGGGGATTGAACCAGCAACCTTCCGGTTCACCAGACATACTCCCGCTCGGCCTCCCGAGCTACAATGCCGCCAGCCCACGAGGTCTAACATACACACGTTTCTGCTTAACTAGACACAACGCCAGCTGGTTAGATTCACTCTAAATGCGGCGTTTGAGCGATGCGGGAATCATATGATTCGCTGCCGCTGCCGTGTTAGGATCGGGGCGAGAGAGTCGCATGCGAATGACTCCCCACAGCACATGACACCCTTCCACCCTCCTGTCTCGAACACACACACACAGTCACAACTCTGGCTATTAATATCCCTCCAACACTGTGGTTAATGTTGACGACAGCCTACATCGATTCACACCACTATACACACACACGCACACACTACATGATTGAGCCTCCTGAACATGAATTCAACGTTATAATAATAATGTGTTTTTTGCCTCATAATCCACCAACACACATCATAAACACAAGTCTTGACTGAAAAATTATGTCATGTCTTATGACGTGATTACATTTACATTTAGCAGACGCTTTTATCCACAGATTATATATATATATCATATAATATTATTTATGGTTATATACCTGCTTTTTGATGGTCAAATTAAACGGCTGTAAGATATTGGTCGTAATATTATCATGGTTTATATGAACACCATGCATTTCAAAACACTATTTTGGAGATTCTTTTGCATGGGAATTTTGTGATAGATGGATATAGAGATATGCATACAAGTCAGACATCCAATGATTCATTGGAGCCGTCCATTCTCACCATATGCCCAACCCTTACCCGACACTTAAATAGTCACGAGGGATCTCTTGGCATGCCGAAGAAACAGGAAAATCCTGCTGGGTGGGATGAGGAGGAGGAGGTGGCGAGCGAGTGTGTGCGTGCAACACATTACTTCACACACAAACGGAGACACACACACACACAACACATTCTAGTGTCACCATCCCCACCACCACCCCCACCGAACAACCCGAGTGATGGATGGAGGTGGAGGTGGGAACCTGTCGGACCACTTCATCAACCTCACCGGGCTGTCAATCACGACGTCAACAATACCCCAATATGCAAATCGATCGATCAATACACACACACACAGACACAGACACACACACACACACACACACACACACGCACACACATAATACAAAGAAACAAATGAAACACACACACACACACAGGGTTTTCAACACAGCTTCTATTATAATGTATTCCAACGTGCTGGAGGAGGAGGAGGAGGAGGACGAGGAGGAGGAGGTGGAGGGCTCGCAGGCGTGGGTGGACTTAAAGACGTAAGAGTTGGATGGTCAGGAGGATGCAAATGCTGCAAATGAACTTCGGTTTAACGATATTTGACCATTTTTATTTCCTCCACGCATACAAAATCGGGGATGCAGTGCAGTAAATATACCACCCACACATTTGTATACACATGTACACGTACGTGCACATGTCTTATATGTATTCATGTATTTGTAATACCCTGTGCAAGTAACCAAGGCTGGATTCAGTGGACACTTATGCAATCCTGTGGGTAATTCAGCGCTTTTAAAACACCATATCATGTGGTATGATGACAGTGGTAATAATCACAGTACTACTGCTCTGGCTGCAGATTGCAGGTCTACAGTATACTGTAATACACCGAATACTGTAATACACCGACGTGGTGGTTGTAGGTTGGTGCAATTGGCCTGTCAACACACACACACACACACACACTGCTTATGCCAGTACAGTACTACTGTATGTAGTACTACTACTACCGCTACTACTACTACTACTGCGTGTACTCGCTCATCAGATGCATGATGTACTACGAGACTAGTACTGTGTGTGTGTGTGTGTGTGTGTGTGGCTGGTAGATCATGTGTAGAAGATGTACGCGGACCGTACGCGGACCGTACGCACATCGTAGGCAGCTCGTACGCGGACCTGACGCAGATCGTAGGCAGATCGTACGCGGACCGTACACACATCGTAGGCAGCTCTTACGCAGATGGTACGCGGACCTGACGCAGATCGTAGGCAGATCGTAGGCAGATCGTACACGGACCGTACACACATCGTAGGCAGATCGTACGCGGACCTGACGCGGACCTTACGCAGCTCTTACGCAGATCGTACGCGGACCTGACGCAGATCGTAGGCAGATCGTACGCGCGTCTGTTTCCCATTAAAAGCCACCCAGCCAGCCACCCACCCAGCTAACTAACTGACAGCTCGGTGGGCGGCTAAGACAAGACGCCGTTTAACGTGAACCCTGACAGGTGAGTCGTGTTGCTATCGACTCCAAAATGAACGTCCGTCGGTCGGTCGGTCCGTCGGTCGGTCGGTCGGTCGCCGTCCGTCCGTCCGTCGGTCCGATAGCCTAGCCTAGCCTAGCCTAGCATCACTTCGGCTGTTTGGTTCGCGCCGGAAAAACCGCGAGTGGGAAAAATAACGGAAAAATAAAGGGGAAAATAAGGGGAGAATGACGCAACAAACGCCGCGCACACACACCGACCTGCACATAGTTGCTCTCGCAGTACTCGGCGACGCGCTCCAGGTTGGTGAAGCTGTCCAGCAGAGCGCCGCGTCCCGCCGGGATCTCCTCCTCCAGCAGCATCTGCAGCTCCGCCATCTTCACATCGTTAGCTCTGTGAGTGTGTCAGTGTGTGTGTGTGTGTGGTGGTGGGGCGGGCTCAGTGGCGCCACTACGGTTCGGCGGTCGTGTGCGGTACTGCAGCGCTCTCTCCCCATTGACTTGATATACGCCCCTTTCCCCCCCCCCCGCCCAATTTTTTATTTTATCTTATTTTATTAGATTTGATTTCTTTTGTACTTAGTCATAACGCAGTTTTTTACGTTTATATTTAGTTCAAGTATATAAGTGTATATTTAGTTCTTTAGTAGGGCTCAGTGGCGCCACTAGGGTTCGGCGGCCGTGTGCGGTACTGCCGCGCTTTCCCATTGACTTGATACATCCCCCTTTTTAAACTTTATCTTATTTTATTTTATTTTATTATATTTATTTGTACTTAGTATTTTTTGTAACCCAGTTTTTTAAGTTGACTTACTTACCTGTATATATTTAGTTCTTTAGTAGGGCTCAGTGGCGCCACTAGAGCTCTGAGGCCGTGTGCGGTACTGCAGCGCTCTCCCATTGCCTGATATAGGAGGGAGTCATGTAAAAGAATGTCTACTATAATAATGACTCCTATTATACATCAAGTATATAAATAGGCTACATTACCTCTCATCTCCTCTCATCATCATGTGCTATACTTCTTCTCAATATAACCTTGCAATATTACCATTACCTTTCATCATTATGTGCAGTATTCTTAATATTCTTCATATCATGTGCAACACTTCCTCTTACCATTATTATTACCCTTTCATTACACTCCAATGCCCACATATTTGTATATTTAACTGTCATTTGCATATACGTTAGTTATTTTATCAACCTGTGGTTTTTGTACTGTATCGCTATGCAACCTGGCACAAGAATTTCCTTTGGGATGAATAAAGTTCTATTCTATTCTATTCAATTCAATTATTGCCTAATTGTTTTTGCTGACCGAATATCTTATCTTAACTATATTTTTATACTTCTATAGACTTACTGTACATTTGTAAATCTGTTATTTTATTTTTATTATTTTAATGTTTATTTTGCTATTGTTTTATTCTATTGCTATGCAACCTGGCACAAGAATTTCCATCGGGATCAATAAAGTTCTATCTTATCTTATTCTTAAGACCCATCTAAAATATAGCTATAACACATAACAAGTAATCATGATTTTTGTGTCAGACTGCTAATAAATGAAACCAACACAAACACAAATAAACCGCATAAACCGGATGACAAAATATATTTATTAAAAACCTGACATTTCTGAACTCCACGTCGTGGCATTCCACGTATTCTTGGTGTCATAAAAAAAAACATGTAGCATGTTTTTTTTTATGACACCAAGAATACGTGCGCTCATCAGTTATCTGTTGTGTAAACTCATTGCACTATGTGGCATAAATTGAAAGCAACATTGAAATCTGACCCCATGTAAATCCATATAACAACATTTCAGGTAATGTCTTAAAAGCAGTGGTTCCCAAACTTCAGGGCTAGAAATGTTGTAGAAATGTAATGCAAATGTAGGCTAAATGATAGGGTCAGAGGTCAAACGTTGGGACTCGTGGGTCGAAAGCCTCGACTAGAAAAGCAAGGGGTGATGATTTAATCAACCAAAGTGTTGGACAAAGGCGTCTGCCAAGTGCCCTAAATGTAAATGTGAGTGTAAATGTAAATGTAATCGTATGTATTTGTGATCAACGTGAGCCCCTCCAGCCAAACAAACAAACAAAAACAAACAAACAGCCTGCAGATTGTACAGATAAATTGCACACAATATTAGTTACAAGGCACTACAAGAAAAATCAATAGTAAACACTGAAGTAGTAAGTAAGCACATATACGTTTTAATCAATCGTGGTCAACCTCTTGTGTTTGCAAAAACAACAAAAACAACACAAACAACAACAAAATACAAAACACAACAGCTATTGCTGAAAAACGTGAAATTTAGTGAATTCATACGGGTTAAATTCCCGGGGGCAAAATCGTCCGTGACAAGCGACAGTTTGACAGCCTCTAAAATGTTCAGTACAAGGTTCAACAAAATCGCCTATGTGCCCACGAGCAACAACAAGATCTCCCATATCGGTGGAGGAGGAGGAGGAGGAGGTGGTGGTGCAGGAGGAAGAGGAGGAGGAGGAGGTGGTGGTGCAGGAGGAAGTGGTGGTGGAGGAGGCGACAGTTTGACTGCCTCTCAACTTTTCAATACAAGGTTCAGCAAAATCGCCCATGAGCAACAACAACATCTTGGAGGTGGAGGAGGAAGTGGTGGAGGAGGAGGAGGAGGAGGAGGAGGAGGTGGAGGCGACAGTTTGACTGCCTCTCAACTTTTCAATACAGGGTTCAATAAATTCGCCCCTGTGCCCATGAGCAACAACAACATCTTGGAGGTGGAGGAGGAGGAGGAGGAGGAGGAGTACGACTGCTCGCTAGCTCCTGCGACCCGCCACGGTGACCCAGGTGTCGTCTTTGGGCGCGGTCACCAGCTCCGACTTGACCTCCATGACCTGGGCCTCCTCGAGCCTCTGGAGTCTGAGGCGACGCACCAGCGTGGCCAGCAGTACGGAGGCCACGGTGTAGGCGAACCTGCACAGTGGAGACGGTGGAAAGTAAAAAATTAGATAAGATATTAATCCCAAAGGAAATTCTAATATCAACAACATAAGCATAGCAATAGAATAATAAACAATAGAATAATAAATACTATAATACATTTACAAATTTGGTAAAAAGTTGGTAAAAACTCGGTCACACACACAGGGTCAAGTACATCACTCACACACTCACAGAGTGAAGTCTCTCTCTCTCTCTCTCTCTCTCTCTCTCTCTCTCTCTCTCTCTCTCTCTCTCTCTCTCTCTCTCTCTCTCTCTCGTCTCTCTCTCTCTCTCTCTCTCTCTCTATCTCTCTCTCTCTCTCTCTCTCTCTCTCTCTCTCTCTCTCATAAATGTCTGTAATAATAACCATTTTACATTTACTCCGTTGAACCATTTGAAATGTTAATCTAATCTTGCTGTGGTGACCGCGTTGCAAGCCACCCTGCAGAGTGAGCAAGGTCAACAACACGACCGTATCGTATATCGTGTTGATCTACGTTCCCCCGCGTGACGTCTAAACATCTTATCAAGCTATTCCACTTCCTCACACACGCGCGCACACACACACACACACACACACACACAGCCCAGTTTGACTTGAGAAAGGTTCCACTCAAGTTTCCAATGTCACGTGACCACACGACACACAAAACACAAAACCAACAACTGTTCTAAGAGTCCAACGTTTCCTTGCACATTTGCATCGCATTTACATATCCGTTTGAGCCGTTAAAATATTCCAACGCAGACTGAGTAAATAAACATACAAGCAGTGTTCCCACACAACGGGAACAACTCAGCATATTGTTAACTGTATTTGGGGCATCGTCATAGCCTCGTGTCAAAGGTCTGGACCCAGGCTAAGCAGTGTTAAAGGGGACATATTACGCCACCGGGTGTGAGGGTGATTAGCCAATCGCAAAGCCGTTTCACATTTGCCATGTGACTACCGTCTAGTGACATCACAAGTGGGAATGTCCGCCTTAGATGTATGCCGACGAGATCGGTTTACCTGTCGGTACAGCACAGTCCGCCGGGTAGGCCGGCAGGACTGATCTAGTAATCGTACCTCAGCTCGGGGCAGGCCTGGTTCCCGGAGAAGCCCAGCAGAGAGAACCTCTTCCGGGTCGCCTCGTCCTCGAATCGATCCGGGTCAAACCTTGACGGAACACGGGAAGAGACGCCATCAATCGAAGCATAGAGTCAAATTCCGTATCTGTGCACATTTTATTGAGCGCTTCGTATTTCGCGTGCATATTTTCATTCATGCTAATACTTCATTATAACCGCTTGTGCATCGGTTACCTGTAGGGGGCGCTCCAGGTGTTGGCGTCTTGCAACACCACTCCCATTGCATAGATCACTAGTGTCTAAATATACATAAAAACATATATTTCATTTGATTAGGAATGTTACTCATATCCCTTTATATACATATAATCTTTACATACATTAAAAAGACATTATATTATGTGTATTATTATTAGAAAGACATATTTCTAACAATCTAGAACAATACACCCACGGCAAAAACGCTAAAACGCCACTGCGTGCGAGTGGGGAAAAAGTGATATTTTTGCCAATTATTTGCCACTAGGGTTACAGTTACGCAACGGCAGTAAGCAACGGTTGCCTCCTTTGACACGCTGTCAAGTTATTACCGGTCGGACGACATCGACAATAACGTTGGATGGATCAATTTGTCAAAATGTCATCGTCCAGCATGCTGAGACACACATCAGTAACAGAAGGCACCGGCTTCTGTCTCTTTCTCATTTATCCCACGTTCTGCTGCATCAATCTTCACCGCCTGTTCCAACCATTTAGTTCAATACGTGGTTTGTTTCCCAGTGTCGATTTTTCCCGATGATGAGAGTGAGAATGAGAGACAGAGATTAGAGACAGAGAGATAGAGAGATAGAGAGAGAAAGAGAGACAGCCGTGGCTGCTGTAAACTGCTGTGGCAATGTCAATATGTTTATTTTCCGTCATGCCAATAAAGCTCTGTCGAATTTAATTGACAGAGAGATGAGATGTGTGTGAGAGAGAGAGAGAGAGACAGAGAGAGACACAGGAAGAGAGACAGACAGAGAGAGAGACAGAGAGAGACACAGGAAGACAGAGAAAGATAAATGGATGGAGAGACAGAGACATAGAGAGTGGGAGAGAGAGACACAGGAAGACAGAGAAAGATAAATGGATGGAGAGACAGAGAGTGGGAGAGAGAGACACAGAAAGAGAGAGCGAGAGAGAGAAAGAGAAAGGGATGGAGAGACAGAAGAGAGAGAGAAAGACAGAGAGCGAGAGACATGGACAGAGACAGACAGAGGGACAGGCCACCTCTTTGGGGATGACGTGCTGGTCCACGTTCCCCTCCATGTCCTGGAGCCGCGCCGCCACCGGGGTTAGCTTAGCCGCCCTCACCGTCTCACTGAGCACCTGCTGGCAGTACCTGGTAGGGGAGGGGCGGGAGGGAGGGAGGGAGGGAGAGATTGAGAGAGAGAAGGGGGAGAGAGAGAGGGGGGAGAGGGCGAGAGAGAGGGAGAGAGAGAGGGGGGAGCGAGAAAGAGGGAGAGAGGGAGAGAGAGAGAGAGAGTGAGAGAGAGGGGGGGGGGGGAGGAGAGAGAGAGAGAGAGAGAGAGAGAGAGAGAGAGAGAGAGAGAGAGGGGGGGGGGGGGGGGGGGGGAGGGGGGGGAGGGGGAGGGGGGGGGGGGGGAGAGAGAGAGGGAGAGAGAGGAAAGAGGAGAGAGAGGGAGAGAAGGGGGAGAGAGAGAGAGGGAGAGAGGGGGAGAGAGAGAGAGGGGAGAGAGAGGGAGAGAGAGAGAGGGGGAGAGAGAGGGAGAGAGAGAGAGAGGGGGAGAGAGAGAGAGAGGGGGGGGAGAGGAGGGAGAGGGGGGGGAGAGAGAGAGAGAGAAGAGAGAGAGAGGGGGGAGAGGGAGAGAGTTGGGGGGGAGAGAGAGGGGAGAGAGAGAGAGAGGGAGAGAGAGAGGGGGGAGAGAGAGAGAGGGAGAGAGAGAGGGGGGAGAGAGAGAGGGGGAGAGAGAGAGGGTGGGAGAGAGAAAGAGGGAGAGAGGGAGGGAGGGAGAGAGAGAGGGGGGGAGGAGAGAGAGAGGGGAGAGAGAGAGAGAGATTTTTTGCTTCTTAACATTCACATGTCATCATATTGTTTCATGAAACTACTGATGAAGGTAAGGCAGTGTTCTGGTACCTGAGCTGGGGGATCTTGTCCAGGGTTACGGGCTCGGAGCCCAGCACCTCCTCCAGCTCCCGGTACAGCTTCTCCTGCACCTCCTCCTCGGTGGACAGGAAGTGGACCGCCCACACACACACTGGGAGGCCGGGAGGGAATTGGATAGAATTCAACACTGATTCAGACGAGAACCCAGATTTGTCGTATATATTGATGATGGAGATTAAAATATGTTGCTATATAATGTATGGTTATTGCTTATTTTGTATATTGTATTGAATTTTTTTGCATTTGAGTTTCTATGTTATTACTTTCTGTTAATGTTCAATGTTGGGCACCAATTGCACAAAAGCACAATCCACGTTTGCAAAAACTAAGGTAATAAAGCTGTCTGATTCAGATACATTTCTATACTTTAAATAGAATAAACCTCGGTTCAAATGATGAATGGGACTTTTAATCATCATTTTTAAGCATATGCATTAAGTGTACAATGCACTGATATCCATCGTTGTAGTTGTAGTGATGATAAATGATTCCATAATAGCGTCCATTCCATCAATACTCACGGTTGGCGGTGATAACACAGCCGGCCAGGGTGAACACCATGCTGTCCTCCATGATCTGAGAGGATCAGAACAGAACAGAACAGGGCAGGACGGGACGGGACGGTGTGGAGTCAAACACAGTTCAGTTCAACACCGTTATTAACTATTAAACACCGTCCACACAGCACATCAAACTGTTCAAAGGGCTTCAATCCAGCGAGAAGCATGAAACATGGGGAAGAGACAACTTCCCAGTAAGTAAGTAAGTAGTAAGTAAGTGTAGCGTGTAGTAAGTGAGTAAGTACAAAGCACGTTTTAAGTAAGAACGCAGTACCACCGACAAAATGTGTCTTTAGCTGTTTTTCTGTGCGATAATAGCCAGAATATAAAATATTAGCAGATATAGAAACGTAGTGACACTTTGTCGCCATTTCAATAGGATTATAATACATAATATATATTAATATAATATTCTTTTGTGAATTGTTTTCGCTGTACAAATTGTACTAATTGAACATCTGGGAAAGCAGTGAATGAGTTAGGGTGTTTACAAGTGTGTGAGCCTGAGTGTGTGTGTGTGCGTGCGTGTGTGAGCGTGTGTGTGTGTGTGTGTGTGTGTGCGAGTGCCTGTGTGTGTGTGCCTGTGTGTGTACTAATTGAACATCGGGGAAAGCAGTGAATAAGTTAGGGTGTTTACGAGTGTGTGAGCGCGTGTGTGTGTGTGTGTGTGCGAGTGCCTGTGTGTGTGTGCCTGTGTGTGTACTAATTGAACATCGGGGAAAGCAGTGAATGAGTTAGGGTGTTTACGTGCATGCGGTGTGTGTGTGTGTGTGTGTGTGTGTGTGTGTGTGTGTGTGTGTGTGTGTGTGTGTGTGTGTGTGTGTGTTGTGTTCACCTGTCTCTCCGTGAGGTTGGACTGTAGCAGGGTGTCCACGAAGACGTCGCGTTCCGCCTGGGACCTCCGCTCACGCACCACGGACTGGAGCAGAGACTCCATGTTGGACAGAGCTGGGACACACACACGCGCACACACACACAGGCACACACACACACACAGACCACACACACACACACTTTATTTATATGCATCTTTTATATATAAATATCTGTAGTGTACACACGCACACACTACTTAGAGTTGGAAGAATCACGTACGCGTTCACCACAGTGGACATTTTTATACTATAATTTTGGTGGTTTTTGGTGGTTTAAAATAAGTCCCATGTGACCCAAGTTTCTTTTATAGCATCGAAAATAGTCACAATATGATTATTTTCATCATATCACACACTGTGGTGAGTTCAGTTATGGACGGGGACGGGTTGGTTGACTCACCGGTCTCATACTGGCTCTTTCTGCTGGAGCTCTTGTCCAGGGAGCCGTCCAGGTAACCTTTGCCGATCTCTGACCAGATCTGAGGATGATGACGAAGATGATGAAGATGGCGTATCGAAATGAAAGCGAATGAAATCACAGTTTTCCCATTGACTTAGAATGGTGACGCGTCTTTTGCAATCCAACCACCGGGCGCCACCTACAGGCCGATAGAGGAACTACATGCTAGTCTCTACCGTGAACCACCGAGAGGCCGCTAGAGGAACTACATGCTAGTCTCTACCGTGAACCACCGAGAGGCCGCTAGAGGAACTACATGCTAGTCTCTACCCAGTGAACCACCGGAGGAGGCGGCTAGAGGAACTACATTGCTAGTCTCTACCGTGAACCACCTAGAGGTTGTTAGAGGAACTACATGCTAGTCTTACGCGTGAGCCACGCGAGGGCCGAGAGGAACTACATTGCTAGTCTCTACCGTGAGCCACCGAGAGGCCGCTTAGAGGAACTACATGCCTGGTCTCTACCGTGAACCACCGAGAGGCCGAGGCCCGCTAGAGGAACTACTATGGCTAGTCTCTACGTGAACCACCGAGAGGCCGCCTAGAGGAAACTACATGTAGTCTCTATCGTGAACCACCGAGCGCTAGAAGGAACTACATGCTAGTCTCTACCGTGAACCACCGAGAGGCCGCTAGAGGAACTACATGCTAGTCTCTACCGTGAACCCACCTAGAGGAACTACATGCTAGTCTCTACAGTGAGCCACCGAGAGGCCGTTAAGAGGAACTACATGCTAGTATCTACCGTGAACTACCGAAGAGGCCGCTAGAGGAACTACATGCTAGTCTCTACCGTGAACCACCGAGAGGCCGCGAGAGGAATACATGCTAGTCTCTACAGTGAGCCACAATATATCGGCGCTGTACAACATTGTTCTCCCTCTCACCGCGTCGTGGTTCTTCCGGAAGCGATGACCTTGTCGTCGTCGCGGAAACGCGGGCCCAAGGCCAGCTGGGTGACGGTCTTGACGGCCAGGCCCAGCATGTGTGCGCACAGCGGGTGTGTGCTGGCCCTCGGGAACGACGCCCACTTCTCCACCAGCTCCTCCACCAGCTGAGCGCAAACAAGCAGAGACGTCTTGAGCCACGGCTGCAAAATGCGTGTGCGTGCGTCTGTACGTGTGACACCGCACCTTGAGCACCAGCGGGAAGTTGCTCTTTCAGCGCGTTGTCCACGGCACTCGCGTACATCTTCTTCCTCATCACGGTCTCCGTGGCTCCGCCCCCACCGGCCGCCGATTGGTAGCCCAGCAGGGACTTCAGCATGGTCTCGAAGGAGTCCGCTGGGAGGGATGGAGGGTAGGATGGAAGGAAGGGAGGGAGGGAGGGGGGGGGGGGGAGGGACGGAGGCAGGGATGGAGGAAGGGATGGAAAGGAAGGAAAGGAAGGAAGGAACAGATCCAACTGTGTGACTCCACCATCTGAAGCTTACATAACCCAGCAGCGTGGGACACGGTGCAGGCTGTGTGTGTGTGTGTGTGTGTGTGTGTTGGTGTGTGTGTGTGTGTGTGTGTGTGTGTGTGTGTGTGTGGTGTGTGTGTGTGTGTGTGTGTGCGTGCGGAGACGTGCTGCCAGAACCGGTTGCCCGGGACAACCAGATCACCCCAGGACGACCCGAAATGTCCGCCGCAATGCAAAACTCGCAAGTTTTAAATCTTGGATGACATTGTTTCTTTCAATCGTGGCAGCTTGTGTCTCAGAGACAATACAGAGAGCGGCAACAGATCTACATAATAGAAACGAATATAAATAATGCATGCAGAGTACATCGGATAGCTTCCCTTGGTCCTAATCTGTTTCTAACTCTTATATGTATTCTGTTTATTGTATTATGTGTTGCTTGTTACGTTGAGAATAAATGTTTGAAAGTTTGACACAAGACCTGTTTTAGTGTAAAGCGCTTTCTAAATGCATCCCTTTCATTTACCATTGACCAAAATCTTGCGCTTTTTTGCTCTGGCAAACCCGGGAATCGAACCCGCTGCTCCCCAGCTGTAAACACGGGGGTTACTTACTGGTCCTGTTGGGGTTGATGTGCTGTTGGAGTTGCTCCACGGAGCCCAGGCTGACCACGGGTCGCCCGCCGAACCAGAAGGACGCCACGGGCCCAAACTCCTGGTGCAGACCCACCAGGAACTCGTGGAGACCCCCCTTGTTCACAATGTCCTGCAGGTTCCCATCCCTGGAACACAGACCGGTTAGGGGAGCAGGTAGGGTTAAGGTGGTGTCTTGCTCAGGGACACCTCCACACTTAGCTAGGAGGAGGAGCAGGTAGGGTTAGGTGGTGTCTTGCTCAGGGACACCTCCACACTTAGCTGGGAGGGGGAGCAGGTAGGGTTAGGTGGTGTCTTGCTCAGGGACACCTCCACATTTAGCTGGGAGGGGGAGCAGTTAGGGTTAGGTGGTGTCTTGCTCAGGGACACCTCCACACTTAGCTGGGAGGGGAGCAGGTAGGGTTAGGTGTGTCTTGCTCAGGACACCTCCACACTTAGCTAGGAGGAGGAGCAGGTAGGGTTAGGTGGTGTCTTGCTCAGGGACACCTCCACACTTAGCTAGGAGGAGGAGCAGGTAGGGTTAGGTGGTGTCTTGCTCAGGGACACCTCCACACTTAGCTAGGAGGGGGAGCAGGTAGGGTTAGGTGGTGTCTTGCTCAGGGACACCTCCACACTTAGCTAGGTGGAGGAGCAGGTAGGGTTAGGTGGTGTCTTGCTCAGGGACACCTCCACATTTAGCTGGGAGGGGGAGCAGGTAGGGTTAGGTGGTGTCTCGCTCAGGGACACCTCCACACTTAGCTGGGAGGGGGAGCAGGTAGGGTTAGGTGGTGTCTCGCTCAGGGACACCTCCACACTTAGCTAGGAGGAGGAGCAGGTAGGGTTAGGTGGTGTCTTGCTCAGGGACACCTCCACACTTAGCTAGGAGGAGGAGCAGGTAGGGTTAGGTGGTGTCTTGCTCAGGGACACCTCCACACTTAGCTAGGAGGGGGAGCAGGTAGGGTTAGGTGGTGTCTTGCTCAGGGACACCTCCACACTTAGCTAGGTGGAGGAGCAGGTAGGGTTAGGTGGTGTCTTGCTCAGGGACACCTCCACACTTAGCTAGGAGGAGGAGGAGGAGGAGCAGGTAGGGTTAGGTGGTGTCTTGCTCAGGGACACCTCCACACTTAGCTAGGAGGAGGAGCAGGTAGGGTTAGGTGGTGTCTTGCTCAGGGACACCTCCACACTTAGCTAGGAGGAGGAGCAGGTAGGGTTAGGTGGTGTCTAGCTCAGGGATTTAATCTATTTGATCTTATATTAATGAAGCACTCCCTTGCTGTTATATTTAATTCAGTATTGCTGTACTTTGTGACTTTGTACAGGTGTGAGTGAGTGAATGTGTGTGTGTGAGAAATCTGACTCCAATACAGTTAAACCAGGTCAAACCCAATCTCCAGAGAGTGGTAGCCAGCGAATACACTTCCACGTGAGATGTGTTCATTTACTTATGATTGCCATTACTTTGTAAGGTGAATAATAATAATAATAATAATAATAATAATAATAATAATAAAAACAACAACAAGAATACTAATAACAATACTAACAATATTATTATTAATAACAATAATAACAATAATAATGATAATAATAATGGTAATAATAATAATAATAATAATAATATAATGATAATAATAATAATAATAATGATAATAATAATAATGATAATAATAATAATAATGATGATAATAATAATATGATGATAATAATAATAACAATAACAATAATAATAATAATAATATAATAATAATAATAACAACAATAATAACAATATAATAATAATAATACAATAATAACAACAACAACAAAATAATATATAACAATATAATAATAATAACAATAATAACAACAACAGCAACAACAACAAATAATAATAATAATAACAATATAATAAATATAATAATAATATAATAAATATTAATGACTAAATCAAGGTGCAGCAGTGATCGATGCTTACTTGTCGTCTGCAGGGTTGAGGCCCGGGACCCCCGAGGCTCGTCTCGACGACTGAAACACGAGGTGTGTTCGAGTTAAGTCACGTTAATCATCATGTTTCAAGTTAAGTCATGTTAATTATGTTTCTTGTGTGTTACATAATGAGAGAGAGATGAGAGAGAGAGAGAGAGGAGCAGCGCGTCTCTCACCGGATACAGATACACCACGCAGGCCACCAGCACCATCACGAACGTCACAGCAAAGATGGCAAAGTCCAGCATCTTTCTGCAGGATTCTGTTGTGTTTTTATTTCTATTTTTATGCCAACTTGTTGTGGCCAAGGTGTTCTGCGCTCGACTGCTCGGCCTGGAGGCTGACGTGGACTCTGGGGTGGGTGTGTCTCTGTGTGTGTGTGTGTGTGTGTGGGCAGGGCAGACCGGAGCAAACGATGCCAGAGAACACGGATGAACTGACGCAATCACGTCGCGGCGATGACGTAACGACGTAAGACGTAACTCCGCCCACTCCATCCATAATTATAATTTTTTTAATATTACAATTGAATACAAAAATATTTAAATATGACAATTTAATAACAATAAATATTACAATACAATATTTATTTTCATTTAAATATTACTATTTAATTTAAAAACATTTAAATATGAAAATTTCATTACAAAATTATTTAAATATGACAATTTCATTACAAAATTATTATAACATTAATTACAAATAATATAATATACAAACATAATATTGAAAATCTATATTTTCTATATATTTTTAAATCGTTTTTTAAAATAAATTCTATAATAATTTTTAAATGACATTTTAATTAAAAATTCTACATTTTTAAAAGTCATAATCAAGAAACAAAAATGACGACGACGAAATAAAGACAGATGATTTGTTGTTGATTTTTGTATTTGTTTGTATTTCATAAAAAGAGAAGCATATTATCTCTTGTCATCTCATGGAGAATATAAAAAACTATCTACAACATGACCCAGTGGCAAAGTACAGTAAAAAGATATAATATATGTGCAAGACAAGACAATGTACACGACACAAAGTGTCAAGATCCAAAGTGGCGCTTCAGTAGTTGTCGTCGTTGAGTTTTGAGTCTTTAAGCTTAAGTCTTGAATTTTGTTTCTAAGCGGTCATCTCCGTTTTGTACTCTGGCCGGGCCGGTTCGATCTCCATCGACATCAGGTAACCTGCAGGAGTCACATATTATTACAATCAGAAGGTAGGAAGGCAATCTAAGAGGAGACTCAGAGGATATCATTGCATAACGGTCGGTCTAAACCCTCACCATACTCCAGCATCCACCTCCACCCTCACCACCCTACAGCCTCTCCACCCTACCCTCACTCCCTCCACCCTCACCCTCGGTGTAGTCCGTCTCCGGGCGGGTGGAGATGAAGAGCCAGGCCAGGCCCACCAGGACGGCCACCACCAGGTTCACCGTCACCCACGGGTGCAGGATCTCGCTCTCCTTTCCCGGGGACCTAGGAGGAGGGAGGAGGGAGGAGGAGGAGGGTGGGGGTCATCAGCAACAGGTCAGAGGTCAGAGGTCAGATGGTTGATGGTGCTGTGGATCAGAAGCAGACAGCAGAAGCCAGAACACCAGCAAGCCAGCCATGCAGCTCACCAGAGGCTGGTTATTGTTCTCCTGGTACAGTTGATCGCGGTCGCTGGTCATCTGCTGGCTCAGAGACAAGACCAACGCCACAAAAATACATGGAGAGAAGAGAGAGAGTAGAGAGAGCGAGAGAGAGAGAGAGACGACAGGGAGAACAGAGAGAAAGAGGAGAGAGACACAAACAGAGATGGAGAGAGAGATGTGGAGAGACACACAAAGACAGAGAGGGAGTGAGATAGGAGTGTTGATATTCAAGCCTCCATGGGTGTGGTGTGTGTATGACGGGTCAGGAGAAGCGTTGGTGTCGGTGTTCTGACTCACAGAAGGAGGCCAGAGCCATGGGGTCCAGGGTGACCAGCTCCCTCAGCGCCACCGAGCCCTTGGCCAGGTTCACCCTGACACAGGACACACACACACACACACACCAGGCTCACATCCAACAGGCTCACATCCAGCAGGGTCCACATCCAACAGGCTCACATCCAACAGGTCCACATCCAACAAGTGATTTTGGTGATTTTACTGGTTGACATGGAGAAGCCTGGAGGTGGTGGTGGAGGTGGTAGTGGTGGAGTTGATGATGGAGGTGATGGAGGTGGAGTTGGAGGTGATGATGATGCATAAGGTGGTGGTGACGGTGGTGGAGGAGGTGGTGATGGTAGTCGAGATGGTGATGTTGGAGGTGGTGGTGGTGGTGGTGTAGGAGTGGTGTAGGTGATGGTGTTGGAGGTAGGGCTACCTGTCGAAGGCGGCCACAGGTGCTGATGGCCAGCAGCAGGTAGGACAGCGACTGGGCCGGGTAGGCCAGTGCGTGGTACTGGGCCAAGAGGTCGGAGGTCGCCGTCAGGTTCTTGCCGGCCAGCACGTACACCACCACCATGTTCCAGACGGCGTAGCCCGCCAGGAACCCGTGAGAGAAGAGGCCCACCATCCTGGGGAGAGGGGCGGGTCGGAGGTCAGGCTGGTGATCCAGTACACCGAGACACAGACAACCACTGTGGAGTGTGTGTGTGTGTGTGTGTGTGTTCGGTGGCTGGTTTAAAGCAGCCTCACCGGGCTCACGAATCAGGCTGATTAGAGTCTGGGGCGGGGTTGGGTCCACGGCGGCACACCTGTGGTGCATTGATTGGCCAATCAATGCACCACAGGTGTGCAGCCTCACCTGACCCCGCCCCTCAGCCTGAGAGTCAGGTGAGGCTGCTTAAACCAGCCACCAAACACACACACACACACACTCAAGGAGAAGGAGCTAGCATGGAGGGCACACTGCACACACCAGCGGGGGGGGGGGGCGCTAAAGTCCCAGGATGCATTGCGGATGTACTGTTACAAGTCCTGCTCCTAGGGGTGTCGGGTGTCAGCGTGGGGTGGGGTGGGGGGTGTTTACCGGAAGCCTCCGTGCACCCTGAGGGCCACGTCCCGGGTTGGTCCAGTAGGAACGGGGGCGGGTGATGGCGGTGGGGGTCGAGAAGTCGTCGGTTGCCATCGGTGATGGTGGTCCCCGCCCACGCTGCCGCCGCTCACCCGGTGTGTCACAGCGATCGGCCGCATGGAAGCGCTCTGAGTACGCACACACACATGTACACACACCACACACACACACACACACAAACATGCACACATGCACACACACCCAGTTTGTGCTAGATATTATGAATAAAGGAGCTACTGATGTTTTCATGGCAATTAACGGTGCAATTGATAACATTGACATTAAATTACATGATGTTGCATAGATGTTCATTCAGCGATACTTTTATTCTGCAACTTTCTAAAAGGCTCTGTGGATGGATTATAAAAAAACATCTAAATCTACGTCCATAAAAATTCGAGCAATAATAGCACCTTTAGCACCTGACATAACAGAAAGAGAGAGATAAGATAAGATAACTTTATTAACTTTATTAACCCCGAAGGAAATTCTTGTGCCAGAGGTTGCATAGCAATAGAAATGATTAAACAATAGAGAAATAAACAATAGAATAATAAAAATTGCAACAAAAAAATAACAAATTTACAGTGAATAAGCCTAAGAAAAATATTAAAATGTAGAAATATAGGTATGATATAAAGTTCAGAGAGAGTGGCTCACTGTTCCTCTCCACGAACACCTTGCCCAGTGGCTGCTGTGACCAGCGGGGCGGAGAACAGGGCCTGCTGGGAGAGGGGAGGGAGCAGGGCGTCTGTGATTATGTCATCCTCCTCCAGCTCCAGATCGGTGGGGAGCTGGGCGTCGGCCATCTTGGACTCCTGTGGGAGGGAGGGGGAGAGAGAGGGATGGAGGGAGAGAGAGAGGGAGGGAGGAGAGGAGAGAGAGGGAGGGAGGGAGAGAGGGAGAGAGGAAAGAAGGGAAGGAGGGAGAGAGGATGGGAGGGAGGGAGGAAAGAAGGGAGGGAGAGAGGGAGGGAGAGAGGGAGGGAGATGCAATGATGCAATGATTCCTGTTTTCCAGTTGAGAATTCATCGGCGGCGTCTGATTGGCTGAGACGAAACACGAAAAGTCTCACTTCTTCTTCTTGGGTTTTTTCACCGTTTCCTGGGCGTCGGTCGCGTGGCCGTCGAGCCCGTCGCCGTTCACCAGGTCGGCCTGGTCGTCCGCCAGGTCTGGACGCGCACACACACACACACACTTACGTATCACTGCATGAACTAAACGTTAATTAATGCTTAAAGGCCTCTGTATGCTTTTTCCGAAATGTGTTGGAAACCGGATTCCGAAAAGTCCCTCTCTGAATCCGATGATCCGGGGCTTGGAGGCCGGCGCCAGATCTCGGTAGATTGACGGACAGTCTCCTAATACTCTAGTACCGCCCCCACCCCCAATATCGGCCAATTCTGTGGAACTATCCAAGGTAGAAGTCGATTTTTGTTTTCCGATCTCGGAGCACTTCTGAGGAAGCATACAGAGGCCTTCACGCCCTTCATCGTAAATCGTGTTACCTAAGGTGTGGGTCTTCTTCCTCCTCCTCCTCCGCTGCTGCGTGGCTCCGTCGCCCTCCAGCTCCGGGGTGAGCGAGTCCCCCACCTGGGAGGCTCTCTGGCTGGGGAGGGCGCCCTCCAGCTCCACCCCCGGGTCTGGGACAGGGACGAGGACGGGAGGAGGATCACTCAAAAAAAATGTTTTGGTCCTTTTACCGAAGTCATATTGTCAATGCAGGACTTTGAAAAGTTCTGAGTGACATATAATCTCACCCTCTACGCCGTCGACTCCACTGGTCAACTTCCGTGATCTTTTCTTCTTACTCTTGGAGACGGGGTGATCTACTGGAAGAACCACAAACACACACACACACACGCACACACACACACAGCAGTCAATACGTTGATTATTGATTAAAACGTTGATTATTGAGTTAAACGATTAAAACGGTTCAGCTTACCGCCGACATCTTGGCTTTTCAGACGCGTCCGTGAGGTCCACAGAGGGGGGAGGGAACGGGTGAGGGGGTGAGGAGGGGGTTGAAATGTGAATATATATAAGTTTTTAATTGGGAGTTCCTTATTTGAACCAGGACAACGTACAAAGCACATTAACCTTGTATAAGACATGGTGAGATGTAATGCACGGCAGGTTTAAGCATAAAATAAAATAATTAAATAGTAAGCTTTAATATGAAGTAAGAGTCAAGGGTACGATAGAGTGATAGAATACGTGCATTGGCAGATCACGTCATTCAATCCATGAGAAATATAAAACAGTAGAAATGACAGTCACTATTCTTTCATATGTGCTAAAGGCTTTCCTTGTTCATGCAGTATAATTTCTGCCAGACATCACATAATTTGAAGTCTATTATTAATATAGACGCAAATGATGTGCATAAGAGTGTGATGATTTACCTGGGCATAGCAGGTAGTGTCCGCTGTCCTCGCTAAAAATGGACAGATGGAGATGATTAAGCATTACACAACAACAACAACAGCAGACTTGGCGTGTCCTGTAGTTTTTGTTGGGACTTTTCCCAACATTTCCCAACAAGATCTATTTAAAAGCTCTACCTTGCTCGAAGGCAATGAAAATGAAAATAAAAAGGATAAAATGACTCGCCGCACATGCAATTGATCACCCAAAGGTCTGCATCACGTTTAATTTAAATTATTATTATTATTATTATTATTATTAGGAGTCCACATGGATTATAAAGACTATAAAGGCGATAATATTCAACCTTACCGTGGATTTTCTAGCCATTCCACCAGGAACGCACCAGTGAAGTGCATGCAACACGTTGTTGGACTAGTAGGGACTAGTAATCCCCTGGTCAGGGCTAAACCTGCAAGGTGCCTGTCTGACAGCACAGGGGATTAACCCCGGGGGTCACGGAGGGTCACTGGACTACTAAGGGGTTTCATTTCTTTCTTTTTTTTGCCCGATAAATGTGCATTTATTCGGAAATGTTGAGGTGTCCTGCAAAACATCATTTGAACTCTGAATCTGAACGCTTTCCCTTGTTAATAATCACAATAATGCTCTTTATGTGTGATCAGAATCATCCAGCGACCTCCTCTGCAGGGATGCTGCAAATGGGCGTTTATGGCAAAGGAGAGGACGCGACTTCCGGTTGGATTTAACGTTTGGGAGGGGCGGGACTACCGGTTGAGTCCCAGCCCGAGCGGAGAGCTGACCTGGAGCGGCAGAGGCGGGAGTTCCCTCCGTCTCACGTCCTGGAACACAGACGGACAACATTGTCAACAACAACAACAATCAATACAAACAACAATAAACAATGCAATCAATCAATGAACGTTAGCGTTAGTTACCGTTGAATCTGCGTTTTCCATATTTTAGAGTCCTTAATTAATTAATTAAAACGAATAAAAACGTGTCAAATCATGACTTATTCATGTGTTTGGCTCATATACGCATTAGTTCGGTAGTTTTCCGTATTTTTCTTTTATATTTAAGAGCATTTAAAACAACCCCCAGTGTTGTCTGCTGAGAACACACACTTCCGGCGCGGCCTTCAGAGTAAAAGTCCCCCCCCCCACCTCTGAGTATCCGTGAGCAATAAAAAAGTATTAAAAAAAAAAAACACTTTTTCCAAATGTTAGGCAATATTTTATTCAGAAGTGTTCTAAACCTCCTAAATCAACGCAATAAAAATGTCTACAAAGGAAAAAAAATGTACAAAAAATATTTTTTTGAGGAACAAAGCGGTTTAGGTATTTGCCATGCAAGTCAACATCTCGGGGTAATGCACAATCACAAATCCAGACCAAATATTCACTTCATTATCATCTTTCTTCTCTCTCTCTGGCATGTAAACATCAACGGAGAGAGAGAGGGGGGCTTTTATTGTGGAATGACCCGGAAGTTGTGTGTTGCGGGGAGCGGCGCAGAGCCACGCCCACCTCTCTCCTTTTTTTTCTTTTTAAAGTGGTACAGACTACTGTTGCGCAATACAACAATAATAACACACATAGGAATTATATTACGATTACTATATCATAATCACTGTGTTACTCACCATTATCAGATATAAATAATGAATAATAGTCCACAGGTGGTTTAATTTCAAGGTTTTATCTTGTCACCATATTTGTATACATTAATTCCACCACATTTCATGATTTCCCTTTTTGGTTTGTTCTTTCTCTACTTCCCTTTATTTTCTCAATTTATTCTTTCTTTCTGTTGCTTTTGTTTCCACCTGCATCTTCACTCTCTCTCTCCCTCCCTTACCCTCTTCTCTCCATTTCTGTTCCATTCTCTCCTCCTCCTCCTCCTCTCCCATCAGCTCTTCTCTCCTCCACTCTCTCTCTCTCTTCCCTCTCACTGGTTTATCGTCTCCTCCCTCTTTCTCCAATCTCTTCTCTCTCTCCATCCCCCTCTCTCCTCCCTCTCTCCTCCCTTACTCCCCCTCTTCCCCTCCCCTGTTTTTTGTTGTTATTTTCCTCTCTCCCATCTGATCCTCTCCACCCTCTCTCCCCCCTTTCTCCCCCCCTCTCCACCCTCTCCTCCTCTCCTCCTATCTAATCTCTTGTCCTCTCACCCATAGTTTCTCCTCTTGCTCCCTCTCCCTCTCTCTCACCCATCCTCCCTCTCTCCCCCTCTCCCCCTCTCTCTCAGGTCCCTCAGGTCTCGTCCGGGGGTCTGATCCAGGCGGCGGGGACCCACTGGGGCTCGTCCTGGGCCTGCCGGGCGACCGCCAGGAGCTCGGCGGCGGACGCCTCCGGCTCCGCGCTGACCACCACGCGGTCGAAGAACTGGCAGTAGTGGGACTCCAGCCTTCGGGACGCCTCCTCCATCTCCTGGAAGTCCTCCTCCTGGGAGGGGGAGGCGGGGGGCGGGGACACGGATTGAGGTTGGAAGTGTTTATTCTGCGTTCAAGACAACTCGGACAAACGAGAAGTCCGACTTGTTAAGAATGAATCGAACGGTTGTCCAATCGAACGGTTGTCCAACTCGGGAATTACATCTTGGAAATTCGGGTTCCGGTTTGTCTGAATTGACGTCAGTAATAACTTCACCGTTGACACAAATGTCATTATTATTATAAATGTGTCTGACGTCATCATAAGGCATTATTTGATTTGATTGATAATTATGCAATATGTGTTAGCCTGGAATTGTACAGATGTTTTACAGGTTAAATTAGCTCACGAGTGTTTGCATACATTTCTCCTTGAAACTTGAAACTTCCGAGTTCCAAGTTGTTTTGAACTCAAAATCGGAATCGGAATCAAAATAAATCGCCTCCACGTTTTTTTTTCTTCGCATTTATGCTTTTGTGTCAATAAAAACGACACTTCTGCGCCCCACTGTGCTGCGCTCTCTTACTTTGAAAGGACGGTCGACGTAGTAGTTGGTGGTGATGACCGCTTCCTGTCTGGTCTCCCTCAGGAGCTCGGTGGGCGGCGGCTTCACGTAGACGATGAAGGCCTTCAGCTCCGGCGTGCGCACCGCCTGGATAGCCTGCCGAGGTCAACGGCGAAAACTTTTATCGACACGGTGTTTCTCATACAAACCTTGATTTTTGGGCCGATTACAAAGAGGATGGTGATACAGAATAGAATACAGAATAGAGTCCTCTTTGTCGCTTGAGGCCAAGTTAAGGCTGAAAAGTGTCGCTCGACAGAACTGAAAGTGTCGCGCGGCGTTTTCAAGTTACGATTGGGAAGTCTTCTAACGTCACCGTGGAGATTCTAGTCATTTCTGTCGACCATAAATCAGCTTTTAGAGAGTACTGCAGTACAGACACATGGAGAGAGAGAGAGAGAGAGAGAGACGTACGTTGGGCTCGATGTCGAGGACGCAGATCTTGCCGGCGTCCAGCACCTCCCTGACGGCCTGGATGCTGGTGCCGTACAGGTTCCCCTTGTAGTCCCCGTACTCCAGGAACCTGCCCAGCCGCCCGACACCAGAGACACACACACACACACACACACACACACACACACACACACACACACACACACACTGCGTTTACGGGGTCTCAGACCTCCATGAAACCTCCTCGAATCCTGCTCTATTCTTATCTTTATGCACCACAGTGATATATTGCTGTCTCTCCTTCAACAAATGTACTCTTTGTACGTCGCTTTGGATAAAAGCGTCTGACAAATGCCCTCAATGTAAATATAAATGTAAATGTAAATGTGAACATCTCCACGAGAAAATGGTCTGACCGAACCCACTATTGTCTTTGTCCTTGTTTGTAATTCTTTAAACCAATCGCAATCGACGTGGGCGGGGCTAAGCCCAGGATGCACCTGAGGGTTCTATTTTTGCACATGGAGAGCGACCCCTGGTATTAAAAATGGCTGAATACCCACAAAAGAGGGTTTTTTTGTGTATCAGTCATGTAGGTTGCTGTGGAGTATTCTCTGGAGGTGGTCACAGCTGTACTGGCGTGAGGAGGAGGCGGTACCTGGTACCTGGTACCTGGTGGGGTGGTGGGGGGGGGGCATCGTACCTGTTATTGTACACCATGTTGTCGAAGACCTCGCGGCTGGTGAAGGTGTACTCCCTCCCGCTCTCCTCGTAGCTCCGGGGGACCCTGGTCGTATCTGGAGGGTCGACACGCAGACACAGACACAGACACAGATGAGGGGTGGAGGGTGGGTTGTTGGAGGGTGGAGGTTGGAGGGTGGAGGTTGGAGGAAGGGGGGTGGGGGGTCAGACGAGGGTCAGGCAGCTTACGGGGTACGGCTCCCCGGAACAGGTGGGGGTCCGCCTCTATCAAGCGCCTCCGTAGCTCGTTCACGCCCACCCCGGACGCACCTGCAGGAGGAGGAGGAGGAGGAGGAGGATGAGGGGTCAGTTCGGTAGCCATGGTAACCACTGCACATTGATCGGCAGCGTCAGCATCTGCGTCTTGAGGGAATCGAGGCAAACTCGACTGACTACAGTACCGATCAGGGCCACCAGGCGGCAGGCGTCGCGGGGCAGGCGCTGGTACCCACCACCTCCTCGTAGGGGGCGGAGGAGGCGGAGGAGGTGCCGGTGCCGGTGGCGGTGCTGGCGGTGCAGCGGGTGGAGCAGGACGGCTGGCTGGTGCTGTGGCACCGTCGACGGCACAGGCGGAGGCTCCGTCTGAAGCCGGCTGGGTGGGGTTTGGGTGATAAGATAAGTTAAGATAAGACAGAATTTTATAAATCCCGAAGGAAATTCACGAGATAAGAATCACCTCAGTGCCTAATAGAAGAACAATAAAAAATAAAGGTAAGATACATTTAGTAAGAAACAAAAAGTTAACTCGAACTATGTGAGTGAGCATAGTCGTCATTGTAAAGCTTATGGGCAATGCAGTTCCGTTTCAGGTTTCAGTGCCAATAAGTGATAGTTTGCTTGTAATGTGCAAAAAAACCCGTATGTTTTAAATGTGAGAGTTCGTACCGATGTAGATGCCCTGGCTGCTGAAGTCGTCCTCCTCTGCACCCCGAGACGCAGGACAGAGGAAGAGGTTTCAGGCTTCGACAACATGGACAATGGGCGACTAAAATACTTTGTAATACTTTTTCCTCCCCAAATCTTCAGACAAACCTTCTAAAGTTTTGGCCTGGGAACATAAATAATAGCCGTCTTGTGTAAATTTATGTTTCTGCAGTAACACCTTCAGAAATAGTTGCATAGTTGCACAAGAGTGAGTTCATTCCTTCCAACAACCATTTTTTGTGTGTAATTTCTTTCATTATTTGCGGTGTGTATATTTTCATTGGTTCGTATTTCTCTCACCTTCTCTGAGCTCCTCTGATGTCGTCCAATCAGATCGCAGGAAGGCAGGACGGGAGGGGGGGGCGGGGGTTGGGGTCAGAGGGCAACGACAGCAAAACACTCAACGGAAAGTAAGGCTGCTTTGCAGAGACAACCCTTTCAAAATAAAAGACACTCTTTGCGCCACACAACAAACACAGATTGTGATCGGTGGATTCTCTGATCTGGATCCACGAGAGAGAAAAACTTGGTTATTATCAAATGTAAATCTGATCGCTAAAATGTTGTTTTTTGTAATTAAACTAAGACTTACCTACCAGATTCAAAGGCTTCTTCATCTGTTAAACACAGAAACACAGAAACTTTATTCGTATTACGACATTAATATAATACTGAAGAGAGAGTCACTTAAAAAAATCTAATGAAATCAAAATACTGTGTGTGTAGGCCTATATATAGTATAGTCAGTGTGTGTCTGTGTGTGTCTGTGTGTGTGTGTGCGTGTGCGTGTGTGTGTCTCACCTGCTTCAAGACATTTGTCATCGATAGCCACCATATCCTCCTCTGTTCGGGGGGGTAGATTATAGATGTTAAACACATATTATTAGAGTTACAACAAATCGCTTACAATGGTGATGCGCGCACACACACACACACACACACACACACAGGCTACATACTGTATGTGTGTGAAGAAAATCTAATGCTGTATTTTAGCATTTGAGTTCAACGTTTCATCGTTGAATTCCTCATAATGATCTAAAAGTGCTTACCTTCCACCGTGCTCACTTCACGTAAGCGTGGATCGAGATAACATGACGACAGGGTTAATGTCTTCCAAGGGGGTGAGTTAGACCATTACGTCAAGTTATGACAGGGTTACATTATAACTCGGGTTATGTTGTCACCGGTGGTCACGTTTGGAAACTTGTCATAAAAGGGTAACTCGTATTATTGTCGGTTTCCTCACCCATTCATACACCGACGGCGGTGCCAACCATGCAAGGTAACAACCAACACGTCAGGAGCAGGTAGGGTTAGGTGGTGTCTTGCTCAGGGACACCTCCACACTTAGCTAGGAGGAGCAGGTAGGGTTAGGTGGTGTCTTGCTCAGGGACACCTCCACACTTAGCTAGGAGGGGGAGGAGCCCGGGGATCGAACCAGCAACCTCCTGTCTGACCCTGAAGTTGAGTTTCCAAAAAACTGTTACAGCAACTTGTCAGGACCTTTTTTTTTTGTTGACATGACTTCCTGATTGTCCACCATGTTCTGTGGAGAACTTTGAGAACCTGAGGGTGGTTCCTTGTTCCTTCTCGACGCGGAGACTCACCACCACTTGGATGACTTGCTCCGGTTCCATGCCGTCCACTGGGAACCCGTTCACCTCGATGATCCGGTCCCCCGCGTGGAGCAGGACTGCACACACACATCACACACACACACACACAACACACACACACACACACACACACACACACACACACACACACACACACACACACACACACACACACAGACAGACACACACACACACACACACACACACACACACACACACACACACACACACACACACACACACACACACACACACACACACACACACACATACACACACACAAAGACACACATGTAGACACACACACACACGCAAAGATTCATGTCTGGTTGTGGGTGTGTATCAGAGAGAGAGAGAGAGAGAGAGAGAGAGAGAGAGAGAGAGAGAGAGAGACAGAGACAGAGACAGAGACAGACAGAGAAGACGGAAACCCCCGACAATAATACGAGTTACCCTTTTATGACAAGTTTCCAAACGTGACCACCGGTGACAACATAACCCGAGTTATAATGTAACCCTGTCATAACTTGACGTAATGGTCTAACTCACCCCCTTGGAAGACATTAACCCTGTCGTCATGTTATCTCGATCCACGCTTACGTGAAGTGAGCACGGTGGAAGGTAAGCACTTTTAGATCATTATGAGGAATTAAACGATGAAACGTTGAACTCAAATGCTAAAATATAGCATTAGATTTCTTCACACACATACAGTATGTAGCCTGTGTGTGTGTGTGTGTGTGTGTGTGTGTGCGCGCATCACCATTGTAAGCGATTTGTTGTAACTCTAATAATATGTGTTTAACATCTATAATCTACCCCCCCGAACAGAGGAGGATATGGTGGCTATCGATGACAAATGTCTTGAAGCAGGTGAGACACACACACACACACGCACGCACACACACGCACACACACAGACACACACTGACTATACTATATATAGGCCTACACACACAGTATTTTGATTTCATTAGATTTTTTTAAGTGACTCTCTCTTCAGTATTATATTAATGTCGTAATACGAATAAAGTTTCTGTGTTTCTGTGTTTAACAGATGAAGAAGCCTTTGAATCTGGTAGGTAAGTCTTAGTTTAATTACAAAAAACAACATTTTAGCGATCAGATTTACATTTGATAATAACCAAGTTTTTCTCTCTCGTGGATCCAGATCAGAGAATCCTCCGATCACAATCTGTGTTTGTTGTGTGGCGCAAAGAGTGTCTTTTATTTTGAAAGGGTTGTCT
The DNA here is from genome assembly GCA_002895965.2 of Coryphaenoides rupestris. Taxonomy (NCBI): domain Eukaryota; kingdom Metazoa; phylum Chordata; class Actinopteri; order Gadiformes; family Macrouridae; genus Coryphaenoides; species Coryphaenoides rupestris. The sequence continues at coordinate 94,805 of PIJE02001313.1, forward strand.
CTGCAAAGCAGCCTTACTTTCCGTTGAGTGTTTTGCTGTCGTTGCCCTCTGACCCCAACCCCCCCGTCCTGCCTTCCTGCGATCTGATTGGACGACATCAGAGGAGCTCAGAGAAGGTGAGAGAAATACGAACCAATGAAAATATACACACCGCAAATAATGAAAGAAGTTACACACAAAAAATGTCAGTTATTGGAAGGAATGAACTCACTCTTGTGCAACTATGCAACTATTTCTGAATGTGTTACTGCAGAAACATAAATTTACACAAGACGGCTATTATTTATGTTCCCAGGCCAAAACTTTAGAAGTTTGTCTGAAGATTTGGGGAGGAAAAATTATTACAAAGTATTTTAGTCGCCCATTGTCCATGTTGTCGAAGCCTGAAACCTCTTCCTCTGTCCTGCGTCTCGGGGTGCAGAGGAGGACGACTTCAGCAGCCAGGGCATCTACATCGGTACGAACTCTCACATTTAAAACATACGGGTTTTTTTGCACATTACAAGCAAACTATCACTTATTGGCACTGAAACCTGAAACGGAACTGCATTGCCCATAAGCTTTACAATGACGACTATGCTCACTCACATAGTTCGAGTTAACTTTTTGTTTCTTACTAAATGTATCTTACCTTTATTTTTTATTGTTCTTCTATTAGGCACTGAGGTGATTCTTATCTCGTGAATTTCCTTCGGGATTTATAAAATTCTGTCTTATCTTAACTTATCTTATCACCCAAACCCCACCCAGCCGGCTTCAGACGGAGCCTCCGCCTGTGCCGTCGACGGTGCCACAGCACCAGCCAGCCGTCCTGCTCCACCCGCTGCACCGCCAGCACCGCCACCGGCACCGGCACCTCCTCCGCCTCCTCCGCCCCCTACGAGGAGGTGGTGCGGTACCAGCGCCTGCCCCGCGACGCCTGCCGCCTGGTGGCCCTGATCGGTACTGTAGTCAGATGCTGACGCTGCCGATCGATGTGCAGTGGTTACCATGGCTACCGAACTGACCCCTCATCCTCCTCCTCCTCCTCCTCCTCCTCCTCCTGCAGGTGCGTCCGGGGTGGGCGTGAACGAGCTACGGAGGCGCTTGATAGAGGCGGACCCCCACCTGTTCCGGGGAGCCGTACCCCGTAAGCTGCCTGACCCTCGTCTGACCCCCCACCCCCCTTCCTCCAACCTCCACCCTCCAACCTCCACCCTCCAACAACCCACCCTCCACCCCTCATCTGTGTCTGTGTCTGTGTCTGCGTGTCGACCCTCCAGATACGACCAGGGTCCCCCGGAGGTACGAGGAGAGCGGGAGGGAGTACACCTTCACCAGCCGCGAGGTCTTTGACAACATGGTGTACAATAACAGGTACGATGCCCTTTCACCATTTCAGTTGTGGTGGTCATGTAGTGTCTTCATCTGATCTCTGGTGGCTTCATGTGGAGTTTCACTTTCACTTTCACTTTCACTTTGGTGAATTCATTTTCTAACCCCAGTTTTGGTGAAACTCACACCTGTCAGTGTCTTCATGTTCCCCCTTGTGATGTTCCTTCCTGAGAACCATTCCTCGGATGTTCTCTCAGCGCGTCCATCACCTGTTGAATACATGGTGTTGTTGTTGTTGTTGTTGTTGTTGTTGTTGTTGACTCCATGTGTGTGTTCCTGACTAATAGGGAGCCACCATCAAGAGGAACGAGATCACGGGGGAGATATTCGTGGCACGGGTCATTCACGGAGGACTGGCCGAGCGAAGTGGTACGTCTCTCTCTCTCTCTCTCTCTCTCTCTCTCTCTCTCTCTCTCTCTCTCCGGGGGGGGTTGGAGTGGACCGTTGTACTCACAGGTGTGTGTGCAGGTGTGCAGCTGGTAGGGCTGGGACCACCAATGTTCTCGCTGCTTCCTGTCCGGACAAAAAGAAACGCAAACAAATAAATTGATCCTGATCGGTCGATAACGTTCCACCAAGGGGTGTGCATTCATTAACAATAATAATAATAATAATAATAATAATAATAATGTACATCTGACCTCCTGAGCAGGTTGGTGGAGGGTATGAGTCCAGCGCAGGCGGTGGCGCTGGGCTGCTTCCTGGCCTGCCACCAGAGGGCGTCGGTCTGGTCCACCACCTCCAGGATGTCGCCCCTCCTGAAGCCCACGCCGGCGTCGGCACACGGGATGCTGGGGTCCTGCTGGGGGCTGTAGTCCGCCATGGCGCGCACGTACAGCTAGCGGAGACCGCGCGCACCACAGCTAGCGTAAACCATGTACGATGTGTGTTGTGTGCGCGTGTGTGTGTGTGTGTGTGTATGTGTGTCTCACCATGGTCTGGCTGTGGACCGGTCTCTCCGTGATCGGGACCACCTTGAACATGATGGTACCATGTGACCTGGCTTGCTGCGTCAAGGAAAACAACGTAAACGGTAAATGGATCGCATTTATACATCGCTTTTATCCAAAGCGCTTTCCAGTATTGCCTCACATTCACCCATTCATACACCGACGGCGGTGGCAACCATGCAAGGTAACAACCAACACGTCAGGAGCAGTTAGGGTTAGGTGGTGTCTTGCTCAGTGACACCTCCACACTTAGCTAGGAGGGGGAGGAGCCCGGGGATCGAACCAGACAACCAACCTCCTGAACTACTGGCCACCCCAACGTGAGTTTCTAAAAAAACTGTTACAGCAACTTGTCAGGACCTTTTTTTTTTAGTTGACATGACTTCCTGATTGTCCACCATGTTCTGTGGAGAACTTTGAGAACCTGAGGGTGGTTCCTTGTTCCTTCTCGACGCGGAGACTCACCACCACTTGGATGACTTGCTCCGGTTCCATGCCGTCCACCGGGAACCCGTTCACCTCGATGATCCGGTCCCCCGCGTGGAGCAGGCCTGCACACACACCACACACAACACACAACACACACACACACACACACACACACACACACACACACACACACACACACACACACACACACACACACACAACACACACACACACACACACCACACACATATATTAGACAGACACACACTCACACACACACATATAGACACACACACACACACATATAGACAGACACACACTCACACACACACATATAGACACACACACACACACACACCACACACACACCACACATATAGACACACACACATATAGACAGACAGACAGACACACACACACACACACACACACACACACACACACACACATATAGACAGACACACACACACACACACACACATATAGACACACACACACACACAGCAACAGTTTCTATGTGGCTGGTTGTGGGTGTGTATCAGAGAGAGAGAGAGAGAGAGAGAGAGAGAGAGAGAGAGAGGAGAGAGAGAGAGAGAGAGACAGAGACAGAGACAGAGAGACAGAGACAGAGACAGAGAGAGACGTACCACTTCGGCTCGGCCAGTCCTCCGTGAATGACCCGTGCCACGAATATCTCCCCCGTGATCTCGTTCCTCTTGATGGTGGCTCCCTATTAGTCAGGAACACACACATGGAGTCAACAACAACAACAACAACAACAACAACAACAACACCATGTATTCAACAGGTGATGGACGCGCTGAGAGAACATCCGAGGAATGGTTCTCAGGAAGGAACATCACAAGGGGGAACATGAAGACACTGACAGGTGTGAGTTTCACCAAAACTGGGGTTAGAAAATGAATTCACCAAAGTGAAAGTGAAAGTGAAAGTGAAACTCCACATGAAGCCACCAGAGATCAGATGAAGACACTACATGACCACCACAACTGAAATGGTGAAAGAGATCTTTGTTCTCCTGGATGACAGAGACGTTTTCAAATGCGTACGCTAACACGTGGATTCAGAAAGGTACTACGGACCGTTTCACAGCCGTTCACCCGTGGATCACCATCCCAGGGGAACCCATTGGGTTTGGCAGTGACATTAAGGAAATGAAGACGATACAAGAAGGATCCAAAAAAGGTTTTGCATCGGTTATAAAGTGAACATTTCTGCACAAAATGCTGCAGTAAGTTTCAGGTAAGCGCTCACCGTTTGAGTTAAGAATACACCGAAAAGAGACACAATGAAGATGACTTGGAAAGTGACGGGAGAGAAAAAATGAACGTGGAATGAATCTCCGGGAATTGACCCAGGGGGGAAAATTGGTGGCGGTTTGGCGGTGAAACGTGGAAGAATACGGCGAGGATTTGATGACTGGTGATGGCAGGGACCACAACACGCATGGTACAGATATGAAGGACGTAACAACACAGTGCCTGTTTGAAGGTTCATTCCGGAAGCTGAAAAGGAGGAGGAGGAGGAGCCTGGAGCATCTGGAGGTCATCGTCTTCAGCTGCCACGGCGGCGGTGGCGACGCTCGTTGGCTGGTCGGGGAGGAGAGGGGGAGGGTGTTCTGACACGGGGAGTCCGAAGGTGCTCCTGCTCCTGCTCCTGCTCCTCCTCCTTCTCGGAGTGGACACCCTGGATGTCCTTGGGGATCTGGTCAGGAGGTCCGTTGGGGATCTGGCGCAGGGGGGAGTGCGGGTGGAGGAACAGGAGTAGGAGGGGGAGGAGGTGGTGCGTGGTGCGCCGCAGCTGGAGAAGGTGGAGGAGAAGACGGAAAGAGGAAGAGGAGGAGGAGGATGAGGAGGAGGAGGAGGAGAGACGGAGCCTTGAGGAGAGCGACTTCTCCGCAGGGATGGGCGGAAGAGGTCTTCGCAGCTGCGACCCCTGGAGCTGTTGGTGGCTCCTCTCGGTGAGACCCGCCGGGAGTCCGGGGAGCCCAGTGAGTCCGGCGGGTCGGAGGTCAGGAGCCCGTGGAGCTTCTCCACCACGTCGGCCAGCAGGACCAGAGCCTGAGAGTTGTGCCGCGTGCTCTCTGACACGTCGCCCATCCTGTCGCCCAGCTGCCGTACGGCCGACCTCAGATCCTCCTCCAGGCACTCCTGCCCGGCCTGACCGTGGACCCTGCGAGGAGGAGGTGGAGGTGGAGGTGTAGTAGGTGGCGCCCATCGTCTGGGACAGCGGGGGCTGGGGGGTGCCGTGTGGAGCATCCGGGAGTAGTCGTCCACCTTGGTGGAGTGGTAGTAGGTGGGGGTGGTGGTGGTGGTGGTGGTAGAGGTGGTGGAGCTGAGACAGGGTGGGGGGGTGTAGTAGACTCGGACGGGCGTGGGGGCGCGTGGTCGACGTCGGACCCTCCGCTCTGCGTCACCATTCCCTCGGTCAGGTGGCGCTATGAGGCTACTGCCGTCGCCAAAAATGCAGCCGCCTTTGAAATATAAAAGATGTTATTGATTGACGGAAAACGAGAGAATGAAGATAGGCCACAAGAACCGGAGCTTCAAAGTTCTTCTTACCGATCAGGTCGGGGCCGAGGTGGACGCCTCCGGGCAAGGCCGAGGGCCCCCTCAGACCCTGGTCCCTGAAACAGGGGCCCACGTCGGAGCCCTGCTTACAGGGACCCAGCGGGTGAGAGCGAGAGTCTGTGGTGGGGAGACTCCCTCTCCTCACGGTCACGGAGAAGCAGGAAGTGGAGGAGGAGGAGGTAGAGGAGGAAGAGGAAGGAGGAGGAGGAGGAGGGTCCAGGACTCCAGCGATCCCCTGGAGGCAGGTGAGGCACCTCTGGGTGCTCCAGGGTTGACCCCCGGGGGGAGGTCCACCGGAGGTCCTGTCAGCCTCGGGGGACCTCCCCCCCGAGTGAGGGGGGAGGTCGGGGTCAGGCCCCGCCCACTGGGGGGTGAGGTGGTTGTGCTGTGAGGTGACACATCGTCACAGACACTCCAGAGGTTATTAAAGGACTCCTATTCTACCACAAGGTGTGAGTGTGATTAGCCCTTCCAAGCGGTTTCAGAATCACAAGTGGGAGTGTCCTCCACCCAGATGTATGGTGGATAGATCAGCCTATCAGTTGCTACAGTTCACTGGGTACGCTGGTAGGCTGATCTATCCAGCATACTTCTAGGTGGACACTCCCAACTGTTCTCTCGTGGGGACTCATGGGAGTTATATTAACCACTGCTCAAAGAAAAAACAGGAACATTTTAGACATACATAGCAATTTTCTAAACACAACTTTGTGGAGACCCTATGAGACTCCTCCAAGGACACGGACGGTCCCCCCAAGGCAGCAAACACCGGAGAGAGAGTGTGTGTGTGTGTGTGTGACTACGCCGCCAATCTCACCAGCGGCTGCTTGTTCTTGACCAGGCAGACGGTCCTAGTGGCCTCCTCATCGTCGGGGATCTCCTCGGGCATGGGGGGCAGCACCGGCTCGTAGTCCCGCTGGGCCACCGAGTCGTGGGCCGAGAGCAGCGCCTGCGGACCCCACCAGGTCCGGCACAAGACCCGCGTGTGTTAGAGAAAGCGAAGGGGGTGGGGCCAAACATGTGCTTATTCTGTATGAAGAATCAGATCGCTCCGCTATCTGAACTTGATTTAATGAAGAAAAAAAAACGTCCACCGAGAACAAACAACAAACGAGGAGCTGACCGGGAACACAGGATTTGGGGCAATAAGGAGACGCTAACGAGGGAAGTGGAGACAGGTGCAGACAATCATGGGCAGGGAATCAACACAACTTAGGAATAAGCTACGAAATAAAACACGAAACAATGAACAACCAGATAAAGTAAACTACATGGGAACACCACAGAACACCAGATGAAACATGACACAATAACAATATCAACCAACGAGAAACAGGTGAATGCAAAATGGCCGACAACAGACAAGGGCAGGAAGCAAAACTACAAGGTGAGGGGCATGTTGGTCTCGACCTGGACCCGAGGTTGTCTCAGGAGGCTGTACAGTTCCCGGGCTTCGTCAGAACATCCAGGCACAGACCTGATCTCGATCAACATCTCCAGAAACACAACACACACACATTGATCAATGATTCAATATGATGTTTAGTAATAATTACACTGCAATGATTTATGATAATAACAACTTAAAAATACAAAAATACAAAGAAAAGTTGTCAATTGAAGAGACAGACAGAGACGGACAGAGAGATTACGGGTGACGCATAAAAGCCTGACACATTAAAAGCGTGTTTCATGTGTAAAGCCTGACACATTAAAAGCGCTGTTCAGCGACCCGTAAGCCGACCCATAAGCCGACCGGAACGTACTCTAGTATCTCTAGAAAACATCCAGATTATTATGAAACGATATCATAAACCACACACTGACCACCCCAGCCCCACCATCTCACCATCACACACACACACACACACACATAGACACACATGCACACACAAAACAATATATACAAATACTGTGTATTACAAATAATATCTTTAAACAGTAAAATGTAAACTTGGGAACGGTGGGTCCTGACCTGCAGCGACAGACCGGAGGCGCAGTCGAGTGCTGGAACCGGTCGCTCCCTGCGGAAGCGGTGCAGACACTCGAAGGTCTACGACGGGACGCAGGACGAGGACACAAGACACAAGACACAAATGAAGGTTTGTTGTATCTGTGGCGAACCCCTGGTGTGCAGTATGTCCTAGAACCCTGGGTCTGGCCTGGATGGTACGGGACCCCCACCCACACCTCCCCACACCTCCACCCACACACACACACACATACCCCCAACCCCACCCACCTGGAGCAGCGCCTGCAGCCAGGCGGAGTCAAGGAGGCGGTGGAGGACCTCGGCTCCGCCCACCTCCTGGTCCACCGAGTGCTTCACCTCCTCCATCACCTCCTCCAGGACCTGACGGAGGCCTGGCACCACACACACACACACACACCACACAGGCAGAGACACAAACACACACACACACACACACACACACACACAGGGAGGGAGAGAGACACACACACACAGTGAGGGAGAGAGAGACACACACACACACACACACAGGGAGAGAGAGAGACACACACACACACACACACACACACAGGGAGAGAGAGAGACACACACACACACACACACACAGGGAGAGAGAGAGACACACAAAGGGAGAGAGAGAGACACACACACACACACACACACACACACAGGGAGAGAGAGAGACACACACACACAGGGAGGGAGAGAGACACACACACACACAGGGAGAGAGAGAGACACACACACACACACACACACACAGAGAGAGAGACACACACACACACACACAGGGAGAGAGAGAGACACACACACACACAGGGAGAGAGAGAGACACACACACACAGGGAGAGAGAGAGACACACACACACAGGGAGAGAGAGACACACACACACACACAGGGAGAGAGAGAGACACACACACACAGGGAGAGAGAGAGACACACACACACAAAGGAGAGAGAGACACACACACACAAAGGGAGAGAGAGAGACACACACACACAGGGAGAGAGACACACACACAGGGAGAGAGAGAGACACACACACACACAGGGAGAGAGAGACACACACACAGGGAGAGAGAGAGACACACACACAAAGGGAGAGAGAGAGACACACACAAAGGCAGAGAGAGAGACACACACACACAAAGGGAGAGAGACACACACACACAAAGGGAGAGAGAGAGACACACACACACAAGGGGGAGAGAGAGAGACACACACATAAAGGGAGAGAGAGAGACACACACACACAGGGAGAGAGAGAGACACACACACACAGGGAGAGAGAGACACACACACACACAGGGAGAGAGAGAGACACACAAAGGGAGAGAGAGAGACACACACACACACAGGGAGAGAGAGACACACACACAAAGGGAGAGATAAGAGAGAGACACACACACAAAGGGAGAGAGAGAGACACACACACACAGGGAGAGAGACACACACACAAAGGGAGAGCGAGAGACACACACACAAACACAGGGAGGGAGAGAGAGACACACATACAGGCAAGCACACACACAAACAACACACACACGGCACACACACTTGCAGGGAGGGAGACACACACACACACACATATACACACACAAACATGAGCACACATGCATACATTAAATCACGACCATACAGAGAAAGCACACGAGTACACACACACACAACACACACACAAGCATGGATACGCCAGCAAACACAAATGTGACACACATGCAAGCGTACACACACACACACACACACACACACTCACCCTGCTCCCCCGGGCCACAGTGGGGGGCCTGAGCCCCCGACGACGCCTGCCTCATGCTAGCTGACCTTTGACCTTCCACCCTTGACCCCCGGCCGGTCCTGTGAGCCCAAGGAGGTCGGCTGCAAGAAGAAACAATCCTGGATTATTTGATCATCTTTCATAGCGTGTGTGTGTGTGTGTGTGTGTGTGTGTGTGTGTGTGTGTGTAAAATCTTACCTTGAAGTCCAGAGCCCTCCGTTGTTGTTAATATCAAAATGTTCCTTATTATTATTATTATTATTATTAGGAATCCTGCTGTTTCTTTATTCTAAATCATTAAAATAACTTCAGGTGTTAACTAAAATCGTCCCGATCTTAAATTAAATGATTTCTTCTTGAGCGACAACAGGTTGTCTTTAGAAACAGCGTTCACACCACCCGGCATAGAGACTCACTCACACACACACACACACACACACACACCCGATAGATCTGGGGGTGGTGTGGTGTGTTGTGGTGTGTGTGTGTGTGTGTGATGTGTGTGTGTGAGTGTGTGTGTGTGTGTGTGTGTGTTGTGTGTTGTGTGTGTGTGTGTGTGTGTGTGTGTGTGAGGGCCCCTAATCTCGCCCCTAATCCTAACCCCGCCGGAAGCCTCTCTCTCTCTCGGTCTCTCTCTGTCTCTCGTCCAAATCGTCTTAACTCTCGTCTCCTTGTATTAACGTGTGTGGAGGAGAAGAGAGAGCGAGTGGTGTGAGAGATGGAGAGAGAGAGAGAGAGAGCGAGAGAGAGAGAGAGAGAGAGAGAGAGAGAGAGAGAGAGAGAGAGGAAGAGAGAGAGAGAGAGAGAGGTGGGGGAGAGAGAGAGAGAGAATAATATGAGACCCTAACCCTAAAACCAAACCCTAATATGAAACCCCAACCCCAGCAGATCATGTTCACAGAGGAATGAGACTCTCAGACGTTTTAATGTATTTTAAGCGTAATTCCGTGGCAGTAACATCAGATCAACTTCAACCACAACTCTCTTTTCGTTTTTCGATTAAATACTCGACCAGTAAACCCTTAAACCATTAAAGACACGTTTCTCCGAAATATAAACGCAATGCTCTCAACTTGGGTCTGCACATTATCATACATCATCATTATCATACATCATCATCATAACAGTAAGTCATTAACCATCGGCCATAAAGAAATGTCGCGAACGCTGCTTAACAGAGTTTTAAGGAGCCAATCAGAGACAAGCCGTCGTTAACTCGTTAGCGTGTGGTCGTGCCATTTTTTTTTTTCCCAGCAGGCTTTGCCATCTAGCGCCCGACTTTATCGACATCACCGGTAACTTATCGGAAAGTATAATTATCGTTTTCACTTGAAATCCCCAAAACCGCCGTTTGACACAAAACAGTACAAAGGACAACAAAAAACAAAACGTATTCGCCGTCAGCATCTTCATATCTCGATATATTATTTTGTGTTTGTGTGTATTCCTTTGACAGTGTTTGCCGGAGCAGATGTAGTGTCGTGTGTATAAACATATAGTCTCGTATATCCCGCTGAAAATCATTTGAAAATGATAAAAATGTACACACGAATATACAAGCCGCATCAAAAAGGTGCAAAATGTGTCTTGAACTTTTTTTTTCTTCTTCTTCTTCTCTGCTTTCTCTTCATCTTTATCCAACTCTCCGTCTCTCTCCGGTTGTCCCCCCCCCCCCTCGCCACTGCCGAAACTTCAAGAACGTCGAGAACACTGTGGCCGGTCAAGTAGAAGCTGAGGTACGACATCCGGTACAACTTGGAGGATTTAAACCCGAACCCAATACTGGAAAAAAAAACCGCGAGAGATTCTCAAACAAAAAATTATTCCCGTCGCGCAGAAACGTGGTAATATAGCTCGTAGCGTCTTCGCGGCGCAACCGAGAGACACGGTATCGGGGGGGCGGGGCCTGGGCCGCTTCCAGCCCCCCCCCCGGTGCGGACCGCGCCCCACCCACCCGTTGAGGAACCGTGTCGCGCGTGGTCAACACAACACACAACACAACACACAACAAGGCCTGAGAGTTCTGTTGCGCACAAAAAAAACTCGCTGCAGGATCGTGACTTTGAATCCAGGTGTGTTTTGCAGGGGTTAAAAGGTCACGGGAGGGGTTGTGTGTGTGTGTGTGTGTGTGTGTGTGTGTGTGTGTGTGTGTGTGTGTGTGTGTGTGTGTGTGTGTGTGTGTGTGATGTGTACACCGCATAGAACCAGTCCAACGTCTGATCCCATCGCGTATCTGGCGCAGCACTTCTGGTGGTGTGTCGGTGGCTGGTGCGAGGAAGGAGGGGGAGGGGGGGATGGTGGGGGGTCTGGCCAATGGGGCGGGGTTGTAGCTTAGTGTATTGATGCGGGGGTGGGGTGGGGTGGGGCGGGGCCGGTTGTAGGCTGGGGCATCCAAGCCTTCAGCTTATCTGCATGGATGAGTGTGTGTGTGTGTGTGTG